>VFFE01007015.1:677512-691179 GCA_008921705.1 Burhinus oedicnemus
TCAACAAGGGCAAGTGTAAGGTCCTGCACTTGGGGAGGAATAACCCCATGCACCAGTACAGGTTAGGGGCTGACCTGCTGGAAAGCAGCTCTGTGGAAAGGGACCTGGGAGTCCTGGTGGACAACAGGATGACCATGAGGCAGCAATGTGCCCTTGTGGCCAAGAAGGCCAATGGTCTCCTGGGGTGCATTAAAAACAGTGTGGCAAGCAGGTCACAGGAAGTTATCCTCCCCCTCTACTCTGCCCTGGTGAGGCCACACCTGGAGTCCTGTGTCTAGTTCTGGGCTCCCCAGTTCAAGAAAGACAGGGAACTGCTGGAGAGGATACAGCAGAGGGCTACGAGCATGATTAGGGGGCTGGAACACCTTTGTTATGAGGAAAGGCTGAGGGACTTGGGTCTTTTGAGTCTGGAGAAGAGAAGGCTGAGGTGGGATCTCATCAATGCTTACAAATACTTCAAAGCAGGGTGCCGGGAGGACGGCACTGGTCTTTTTTCAGTGGTGCCCAGTGATAGGACAAAAGGTGACAGGCACAAACTTGCCCATAGGAAGTTCCACCTAAACCTGGGGAGGAACAACTTTGAGGGTGGCAGAGCAGTGGAACAGGCTGCCCAGAGAGGTGGTGGAGTCTCCGACTCTGAAGACACTTCAAACTTGCCTGGAGACCATCCTGTGCAACCTGCTGTAGGTGTCCCTGCTCTGGCAGGGGGCTTGGACTAGCTGAACTTCAGAGGTCCCTTCCAACCCCTGGGATTCTGTGATTTTGTGATATAATGTAATCAGAGATTATCACTGTATAAGCACCACTTGAAAGACCTGAGGTGCTGCATACACTTAAATCCTGGTTACAAAGCTAGCTTAGCAATGAAAGCAAAATTTAATTTTACTGATCCAAGTTGCGAATATGAAGTTTATTCTACCACAAAAAGTAGGCAAATGTGTTTGAACAGGGCGGGTGGTAGAAATGGACTGGAGAGCTGCAGGAAGGAATATGAATTCCACCATATCAATGTAAATGTAAATATATATTCACTCACATTCATACAAATATATATGTATGTTTATGTACAGTCTACTGATTTCATACACATATGAAATTATGTTCAAAATTTGATGCATAAAAAATATCAGATAACTTAAGATGCTGTCTGAACTGGATTTAAGTAGAAAAATAGCACTTTCAATAGTATAAAGTTAACTCTGTAAAGAGATATAAACAATAACAAAGTGATTAGACCAAATGAATGATCCTTTCATTGAATCTAGCTGACCACCTGCAGTCAAAGTTATACACGGTTACCATATCTGCAAACTTCATGCATCTTTTGCTATGTTTTATCTCTCTGAGGAAACTACATGTCTGACAAAAAAATGAACAGGCTAGTCAAATGACACTTCTTATTTTTATCTGTGTGGCTATCCAAGACCTACATGAGTAATTTAACCTTTCTAAGATCCCTAAAAAAACCCAATTTTGGAATAACTTTGGGATGTTAATTGGGGTATTTGATTGTGAATTCTAGTATGGGATCTACTCTGATTAATTTAGTTTTCTAGTTTGCACCTTTATTTCAGTTGTGCAATGAACTCCTAAATTAAGTACCTAATTTTCCCATACAGTTTTTAGAGACAGAAAGATGAGTTAGAAGCCTCAACAGGGACATGCTGTCTACCTGTGTTAGGTACCCAATTCAGTATTTGTGTGTCCATGACTGAGTATCAAATCACCGGACACTGAACTTTAATGCCTAACAGGGGAAGGCTGAGTCACAAAGTGTTTCCAATGGAAGATTTTTAAAAACATCTCCTTTTTTTAAACCAAATACTTACTCAAGCTACTGTAGTGGCCTTTTGTTAGGCATATAATTAAGCAGGGTAGTAACAAATGACTGCAATGGGTTTGAGGAAGTAAAGTTCATACTAAGTCCTCCTTTAGTTCAAACTGGTTCACGGGTGCTTCTTTAATGAATAACAGACTACATGGTTTTGGTTTCAGACAAACAAACCTGTTGGGAAGTAGACATTGTCATGAAACCATAGGGCAAGGCATCAGTATGGAACAACACATACAGCATGGGACATGGTCATGGCTGAACACAGTAGGAAGCAACCTGTGGTGAGCTCTGCACATCATTTTGTGTGACCACTTCCACTGGTAACAGCAGCAACAGGATGGTGCATGGTTAAACCTGGCTGCCCTCAAGTACAGAAAATGTGGCTTCCCAAAAAGCTTCTCATAGTTCCAGGCAGGAAATAGCAGGTATCCCATGCAGTATTTCTCCACTATGTTGTGAAAAGCTTACCCAACTTCTCCCAGCTTTTCTCTGATGTTCTGCCATGGTTTAACCCCAGCTGGCAACTAAGCATTATGCAACCACTCACTCATACTCCCCAGCTGGGATGGGGGAGGGAATCGAAAAAGTAAAAGTGAGAAAACTCATGGGTTGAGATAAAGACAGTTTAATAGGCAAAGCAAAAACTGTGCACACAAGCAAAGCAAAAAAAAAGGAATTCCTTCACTGCTTGCCACTGGCAGGCAGCTGTTCAGCCATATTCAGGAAAGCAGGGCTCAATCACATGTAACGGTTACTGGGGAAGTCAAAATGTCGTAACCCCGAACATCCTCCCCCCTTCTTCTTCTTCCCTCAGCTTTATATACTGAGTATGACATCATATGGTACGGAGTATCCCTTTGGTCAGCTGAGGTCAGCCGTCTTGGCTGTGTCTCTTCCCAACTTCCTGTGCACTCCCAGACTACTCACTGGTGGGGTAGTGTTAGAAGCAGAAAAGGCCGTGACTCTGTGTAAGCACCACTCAGCAATAACAAAAATACCTCTGCATTATCAACACTGTTTACAGCACAAATCCAAAATATAGCCCCATACTAGTTACTGTGATGAAAATCAACTCTACCCCAGCCAAAAGCAGCACATGTTCTTAGTCAGGTTTCCTTTGATGTTTACGTCTGCAGATTTCGAAACAGAATGCAAACTTTCCTACTCTAGTTATCTCCATTCCAGACTATATTCAGTTTTACTGGGAATCTCTGCCTGAATTTGGAGACTATACATGGTTGGGTTTGGTTTTGTATTTATTTTTTGTTTTCTGATAGAGTTCAAATACCATGAAACATCATACAGAGGAGTAATGCTTCTTTCAGCTTGATCCCATTCAAAAGCTGTGAACACAGAACTTTTGTCAGCCTCAGTGTGACCAAAAAGAGGAAACACTCAACATTTTGAAGATCCATAGCTCTTTAAAACCTACACTACCTATGAGTTTAAAGATCAACACAAGTACATAAAGGAAAGAGTACAATAGATCCTGACTTTGCCTGCCTGCTGTTATTGACAGGGGCACACAGCAAGCATTAGAAATCTGCCTGACTACAGGCACTCAGAAAAGTATACAAGCTACACATTCTGTCGCATACTACTGACGTGAGATAATTGTTATACCAGTTGGGAAATATAGGGTCTGAGGTTTCAAAAAATGAATCTAAAATTACCTGCAGCATGGACCAACCTTTCTCTTCCAGAAAAGAAGGAAGTGTAAAGGCCAGAGAATGAGAGACGAAATAATAGAATGAGGTCAGAGCGAAGAAGACAGAGAGCAGGCAAAGTCAAACAGCCGGGCACAACAGGGAGAGTGCTGGTTTATGAGAGAGACTGGTGCCTGCAGAATTAATGTGCTGTGTACAGAGACGTGAGCCATGAGAGTACTATACTTGGGAGAGGAGTAACACAAATGAAAACTTTCCTTTGAATAGATGGGAAGTGGCCATGCGGCTGATAGAAATATTTCTTTCTGATGTATTATGCTCTTTCATAAAGAAAGATGTTTGTTGAATAGAAGTGATGTGTTGTGTTTTTCCATCAAGATCCATGTAAAATATTAACTCAACGACATCACATCAAATTTTTTCTACTGTACTGTATGTAAAACAAATTCTGTTTCCTTTTTATGCTTAGAAGAATGAAGAGGTTTTCCAAGAGTTAGAGAGCTATGATACCACTTACAAAAAAAATGGCATTTTTTTTTTAATGAGAGAAGTACAGTTCAGCATGACTTTAAAATACTACCAATAATGACCAAATCCCTGTGAAGATCTTTGTATGACATATAAATAAGGTAAGTACATTTAGTAGTAGGTATAAAAAAACCCCAAACTTCTGGGCTTCAACCTCTAAATGTAATAATGTGCAAACTGTGCGTAAGACAAACAAAATCATGTTTAAAAGTGACACTTTTTTCCTAAAAAAGTAGCTGGAATTCTACTGAAGTTAGTGGAGCTATAACTTTGATCTGCTCAATATGTGTAGATATTTCAAGGATGTCCTCTTATATCACACTATAAATAAGTGTGATATACAACAAACAAGTGTGATACAATTTATATTATAAAATCAGATTAAATGTTCTTCACTTCTCAATCATATAAAAAATGTTTATCATCTAAGAATCATCTGTTTTGTACTCATCTCTAAATATACTTAGCCCATTTCCTGAATTACTTATGCTATTACTTTCAGTCTCTATAAGTTTATGTTCATTCAGCTACCAGATTTGTTCCTTCACAAAATATTTAAGAACATCGATTGTGTTTTCTTTAGAGATGCTATTATGAACTGTCATCTGCTTATTAATCGTAAGACTAACATCCTCTATTTCATCCTTTTCTGAGTCTATTGATTATTCTATTGATCTTTCTATTCATTGTGTGCTTGCTCTTTTGGACTTGTAAAAAAGTGTGTCTTTTATTCCTTGTTTCCATAGGTTTGCTTCAGACATAAAGATTAAAAGTTGGCAATGTGCTTATTGTAAAATCAACTCTTTACCTTTTATTCTGTGATATGTAATTGATCCCTGATAAAGATTGTTTTATCTTTATAATCTAAAAGACAAAAGAGATTAAATTTGAAGGAGAAAAAATGTGTCATTACTGAAGGAGAAAGAAAGAAATAGAATGATGCGAGAACTGTCTATAGAAAATATTTAAAACAACAACATGTAAGACTGGATCTGGGGCCTCATAAAGTATAATTTAAAACAATAAAGAATTAAAATCCAAATTTAAAATGTCAGATACAAGATATGTTTTAATACGGTCTTCTGATTGTAGTCTAAAGACAGTGATTGACTAGTGTAGTCCAAATGTACCAGGCACTAGAGATGCTAAATAATACACTGTAGGACAAAATACATGGGAAAAGAATACAGACATAAAATATGTAGTCACTGACACTGCAAACAGAGTAAGAACTCCTGCACATATCCAAAATCCCACTGACTTCATGAGCATACGAGAATATCTAGGACTGTGGACCTAACCAGATAGTCTCTAAAACTTTTTCCCTTTTCTTCTGAGAGAAGAGCTTATGAATAATAAAGTTTTAAACTACTAATGTTTGAACTCAAATTTGATAGAAAGAATATTGCCTTCAAAATGTATCCTTTTTGTTTTAAGTACACATGAAATGTTTTTAATAATTTCTACAGCTGCAAAAAGCATGTGGTAAAATGTATGCAGCCTTCTATCCTCTACTCCCCTTCAAAGCTATCAAACCAACAACTTTCTAAACAGTTTTCTAATGCTTTGGGTGTCTATAGACAGGAGAAGTGTCAAACAGAACTGACTCACAGATTGTTCAAAACCTAATTCAGCCTGAATAATTTTTTATGTACAGATTTAAATTACCTATCTAAATATTTCAGAAATAAGCCAGAATACAAATAAATGATGTGACAAGAAGAGGGAAAAGGGTTTCTAATAAATGCACTTTGCAAAGCTTTATAACTTGAATTATATACTTAGTACATAATTATGAGAGCAAATATAATGACATAATCTATTATATATGACTAATATGACAGCTTCAGAAAGTTCAGTCTCAAAATTTGAACCAAAATTTTAATACATCTCAAGGAACTGATTATTTCCAGAAGGATAAATTATTTTTTGCAGACCATATATTTAAAACTCAAAATCCCTAGTAATTAAGTAATAAAAGCAGATTTTGGAATTTAGATTTAAGTGTCTGAATCTTCTTGTGTTTTCATGAAAGAGGAGCAAATTCCAGAGGCTCAGAAATTCATTGGGAGAGTAAAATCTAATAGAATGTGCTTTCAATAATCAGCAATATTTTCCAATGGACAGTTCCAAACATTCATTTTCAACAAAGTAATTACTGGAAAACAATTTGTATGCAACTGTAGTGCAGATCAGTCCATAAAAGAAATCTGTAAATAATTGCATGTAACCAACAGGATTAATATTGATTGATTTCACATTTAAAAAATGAAGAAAACACAGAGGCACATTTTAGTAGCTTTCCTGTGTTTACTATATGAGCTAGGCCTACTAATAACATGGAAGAGTTAATTTTTCCTTTGGAGGTAAAAATCCATTTCATATATATATATATATACACATACACACACATATATATAATGCTTCATAGAAAACTTGGTATGATCTCCTAAACCCCCCATACTGCTAGCAGGTTGGTTTGTTTGTTTCTTTATAAGACCAGAGCTTTTATCTATCATAATCAGTATACTAGTGGATATTATTACTCTCAAAATCTGAAAATCTGATTATGGCCAAAAAATGACTTGCTACTCAAACATATAAAATTTTTTCTTAG
Organism: Burhinus oedicnemus; assembly: GCA_008921705.1. Taxonomy (NCBI): domain Eukaryota; kingdom Metazoa; phylum Chordata; class Aves; order Charadriiformes; family Burhinidae; genus Burhinus; species Burhinus oedicnemus. The sequence goes on from VFFE01007015.1 coordinate 684,159, forward strand.
TCCAAGCAATGTTTTAATGCTCTAGAATTCCAAATTATCTAACTAATACAGAAAAGCCTCATTAAAAAAAGGTAAAAATTACTGTCAGACTCAGCTTGGGGCTATTGGTGCACTGTGATTAAGTAGGCATACACTATCGCATCTATACTATCATATCATATATGGTACATGGGAACTGTTACAAGCTAGAACCAGCTCAGCCCAGGCCAAGCTCATACAAATCCTGAAACCCTGTAGTGTCAGTCAGTATAATGTCTATGGCCTTCTACTAGTAATGATAAAGTAGTATTTACTGGGCTAGAGTGTGCTCCTCATCTTTACCTTCTGTAAATACAGGCATAACTTAATATATTATAGAAACCTCACTGATGTGGAAAATGTGAGGAATCCTACTAACAGAAAAGATTCTGAGACTAAGCCCCTGCCCTGTTTTTTCACCTATATAACTTGGTAGCTTTTTTTTTTAATTCCCTACCAAAATTTCTTGTGTTCTTACACTCTTACTAATTGTTATAAATGTCTTCCTTCCTGTTTCTTTTACACAACAAAGTGCTGATTTGCATTTTTTTTTTATCTTTAGAGTGTTTTTTCTAATGATGTTTATGTGTTTTATTTGGGACTGATTTCTGCATTCCCCTACTTCCCAGATCAGCTACAGTCTCACTCATTGCAGGCTCAAATTTCCACTGAAATCCTCCATCCCTTCACTCTGCCATTTGCCCCCCTTAACAGGGTAGGGGGAGAAAGTTAAATGAAAAAGCTCGTGGGTGGAGATAAAGACAGAGAGATTGCTTACCAATTACTGTCATAGGCAAAACAGAAAATTAATTCAATTTATTGCCAATTAGCATAAATACTTAATTAGTGATTTGAGTATTGGGAAATGAAGAAGACAAACATTAAAACACTTTTCCTTCCACTTTGCCAGGCTCAGCTTCACTGGGAGCAATTCTCTTTCCCCTCCTTGACAGGTTACACAGTCTCTTCCATCAGGCAACAGGCAGCACAGTGGGTTGGGGTCAGGACATGGTGGTTTGTCTCTGCCTCCTTCCTTTTCGCACTTGTCCTATGTTCCAGCATCAGTGGTCCATGGGCTGCAGTAATTTTGGAGATGTATCTGCTCAAGTAGGGGCTTATACATAGGTCGCAGTCCCTTCAGATAAGTGCTTGTTCTGCCATAAAGTACCTTCTACTGCTCTGACCGTTTTTTTTTCCTCTGTTGTTCCCTTGTTCTTTCTCACTTCAGCATTTTCTCCCCTTTCTTAACTACATTTTTCCCTGAGGCACCACCACTGTGGCTGGGGGGCTCAGCCGTGCCTTGCGCTGGGTCGGTTGGAGCCAGCTGGAACCAGCTGTGTCCAGCACGGGACAGTCTTGGCCTTTCCTCACAGCGGCCACCCACACAGCCCCTATGCCAGCACCTGGGCACCTGGTCAAATACATTGACCTTTTCCAGTCATGTAGGACCTCCATGAAATTTCAAAGCTGATAGGTAATATTTTTCCTATCTCTTTTTTTTTCTTCTCCTTTTTGATACATTTTGTTTTGGTTTTGTCTTGTGGTACTCCCTAGATGAACTAACTGCATCTAAATATTGTTGCTGCTTCATCTTCATTGTTACTGTCAAACAAATTTTATTGCATTTGGAAGTAAAAGCTGAAGTTAAAAGACAAGGCAAAAGATACAGAAGCAGAAAAGAAAAAAATCGGCAAGAAGGCAGTATTTCATAAAAATTCCAAATAGTCAAAGTATTCTGGCAGTGTTGACCAATGAACATTTCTTTTTTCTTTAGTTTTTACAGTTTTGTCTTGCAACAAATTAACCTGTAAGTGTATTCCAGAGTATCTGGTCAGTCTGACCTCAGTGCTGGGGAAGATAATGCAGCAGATCATCCTGAGTGCCATTACAGGGCACATGCAGGACAACCAGGTGATCAGGCCCAGTCAGCACGGGTCCATAAAAGGCAGGTCCTACTTGACAAACCTGATCTTCTTCTATGACAAGGTGACCTGCTTGGTGGATGAGGGAAAGGCTATGGATGTTGTCCACCTGGACTTTAGTAAAGCCTTCAACACCGTTTGCCACAGCATTCTCCTGGAGAAACTGGTTGCTCATGGCTTGATCTTCACTGGGTCAAAAACTGGCTAGAAGGCCGGGCCCAAAGAGTGGTGGTGAATGGAGTTAAATCCAGCTGGCGGCTGGTCCCAGGTGGTGTTCCCCAAGGCTCGGTATTGGGGTTGGTTCTCTTTAAGATCTTTATCAACAACCTGGATGAGGGGATCGAGTGCACCCTCAGTAAATTTGCAGATGACACCAAGTTAGGTGGGAGTGTCAACTGCTTGAGGGTAGGAAGGCCCTACAGAGGGATCTGGGCAGGCTGGATTGATGGGCCAAGGCCAATGGTATGACATTCAACAAGGCCAAGTGCTGGGTCCTGCGCTTGGGTCACAACAACCCCAGGCAGCACTACAGGCTTATGGAGAGTGGCTGGAAAGCTGCCTGGCAGAAAAGGACCTGGGGGTGTTAGTTGACAGTCTGCTGAATATGAGCCGACAGTGTGCCCAGGTGGCCAAGGCGGCCAACAGCATCCTGGCTTGTATCAGGAATAGTGTGGCCAGCAGGACTAGGGAAGTGATCGTCCTCCTGTATTCAGCATTGGTAAGGCCCCACCTCGAATATTGTGTTCAGTTTTGGGCCCCTCACTACAAGAAAGACGTTGAGATTTTAGAGCGTGTCCAGAGAAGGTGGTGAAGGGTCTGGAGAACAAGTCTTATGAGGAGCAGCTGAAGGAACAGGGGTTGTTTAGCCTGGAGAAGAGGATGCTGAGGGGAGACCTTATTGCTCTCTACAACTACCTGAGAGGAGGTTGTAGAGATGTGGGGGTCGATCTCTTCTCCCAAGTAACAAGCAACAGGACAAGAAGAAATGTCCTCAAGTTGTTCCAGGGAGGTTTAGATTGGATATTAGGAAAAATTTCTTCACAGAAAACATTATCAAGCATTGGAACAGGCTGTCCAGGGAAGTTGCTGAGTCACAATCCCTGGAGGTATTTAAAAGATGTGTAGGTGTGGTCCTGAGGGACGTGTTTTAGTGGTAACTTGACAGTGTTAGGTTTATGGTTGGACTCGATGATCTTAAAGGTCTCTTCCAACCTAAGTGATTCTATGATTCTATGATTCTATCTTCTCCACTCAGATATGTTTATCAGCATTACAGTAAGTTATCTGTGATGGAAAGAAAGATGAATATAAGTTAATCCTGAATTCTCAAAACTACCTCCTATATATTCAGAAAATAATCGGAATTTGCTTGTTTGAATAGGAGTGAAACTAAATACTTTTAGTCTCTTATTTCAAATCTCACGGAAAAGCACAAAAATTTGCAAATTAGACATTTTCTGCCTGTGTCTACACGAGGAAATGCTGAAAAACTTCCTGCTAAAGTGCTTCAAGGGTCCAGTGATACACGTGTGTTTAACCTTTGTTAGTTTTATGAAGTTGTTACATATGCATCAGAAGAAACTAATCAAGACAAACTTTCACCACCTGCCCTCCAGAGATTTCCCTTGGGCATTATTAAAACATGCATACATTGATGTATGTGAGGAAAAATCTGGGTTTACTGCTTTCTTTTTTTATTAAAAATATTTTTTGTAATTTGTATGGCTTTCAAAATGTACACTGAAATACGTTTGTCATTAGTTACACAGTGTTTTGCAGCTGAAGTTAGAATATTAGTGGCAGGAATCAATGTCACCCTTACCAACTGATATTAGAAATATTACATTAAATGATGAATATCTAAGGTTTTTATGGAAGTTCCCGTTTTTGTCTCTCCCAGTTAAAACATAAATCATTCATCTATATATTTCCACAGCTGGCTTTGTGCTAAATGTTGCTTTAACATCTTCTCTCATTCTTTATTACTTTGGATTTACATAATAGTCCTATATTTCAAAGATATTTGAAGGAAAATTCTTCTGTGTCAAGGAAAGAACTTTCCATCAGGGGTAAGAGGGTAGTTGAAACGAAAAAAAGGCAATCCAATGCATGCAATTGAATTACTAATTGTATTCAAACCTGACTTGGTTTTACCTAACACCAGGAACTTGTTTTCAGCTCTTTCTCTCTTCAAGTTTGGGCTATTCAGAATAGATAAATAAATATATAAATAAATAGATAGGTACATACATAAATCACATTTTAAAGGAAATGACTCAGCACTTGTTAACCCTTCACTAACTGCATTTAGATTGATTTGAGCACCTTATTTTTGGGGGGATGAATTCAAGCTTCTGCAACAATGCAATGGTAATATGTACAAAACGCCTTTACCTAATGGTATGTTTAAGTAACATAATTTCAGTGAGATGTAAGTTGATGCTGGGAATCTGAGAACATTTAGTAAAGTTATTTATAAAAGAAAAAATGTTTTTAATAAGTACATTAATACTTTAAAAGCATCACTAAAGTAAGAAAAACACAGAATTCAGTTTTATGTAGGTACCTATATGTACTTTTTAAATTCTTATTTGCTACATTTATTTATTCTATGTTGAATACATAAACTAAACCTTATTTATTTGGAAGTTGCATTTTATGTTATTTCTGATCAGCTGAACATTTTCATTTTTAAAAAAAATTAAAAATAATATAAAATTAATATAAAAATAATATAAAATTTCCTTATGACACCTTTAAACTTTAATGTGAATATTTGATTCTGGATCATTGCTCTATGAATCATATTAAAAGATAAATTTCTGTCTTGAGAAACCAAAACCGATAATGTAAATGTCACAGAATATTAACAAGCATTGTTTAAATGAGTATTAAACTGAGGAATAACAGATTTTTAAAATCATGTAATGAGGGCTAATATTCATATGAAGAGAGCAGTAGACGTCATCTACCTTGACTTCAGCAAGGCTTTTGACACTGTCTCCCATAACATCTTCATTAGGAAGCTGAGGAAGTGTGGGCTAGACAAGGAGAGAGCGAGGTGGATTGAGAGCTGGCTGTGTGACAGAACTCAGAGGGTTGTGATGAATGGAGCAGTGTCAAGTTGGAAGCCTGTAGCCAATGGTGTCCCCCAGGGGTCAATACTCAGTCCAATCTTGTTCAATCTATTCATCAATGACCTGGATGAGGGGACAAGATCGCAGATGATACCAAAGTGGGAGGGGTGGTTGACATTCCAGAGGGCTGTGCTGCCATCCAGCATGACCTGGACAGGCTGGAGTGCTGGGCAGAGAAGAACCTCATGAGGTTCAACAAGAGCAAGTGTAGGGTCCTGCACCTGGGGAGGAAGAATGCTAGGCACCACTATAGGTTAGGGGTGGACCACCTGCTGGAAAGCAGTTCTGAGGAGAAGGATCTGCGGGTCCTGGTAGATAGGAAAATATCCATGAGCCAGCAATGTGCCCTTGTCACCAGGAAGGCCAATGGCATCCGGGGCTGCATAGGCAAGAGTGTGGCCAGCAGGTCGAGGAAGGTCATTCTCCCCCTCTGCTCAGCACTGGTGAGGCCACAACTGGAATACTGTGTCCAGTTCTGGGCTCCCCAGCTCAAGAAGGACAGGGAACTACTGGAGAGAGTCCAGCATAGGGCAACAAAGATGACTGGGGGATTGGAGCACCTCCTTTATGAGGAAAGGCTGAGAGAGCTGGGACTCTAGCCTGGAGAAGAGAAGGCTGAGGGGAGACCATGTTATTGCTTCTAAGTATCTAAAGGGTGGGTTGAAGGAGTATGGAGGCAGACTCTTTTCAGTGGTTCCCAGTGACAGGGTGAGGGGCAATGGGCACGAGTTGGAACACAGGAAGTTCCACTCAAACCTAAGAAAGAACTTCTTTACGATGAGGGTGACAGAGCACTGGACCAGGCTGCCCAGGGAGGTGGTGGAGTCCCCTTCTCTGGAGATTTTCAAGACCCACCTGGATGCAGTCCTGAGTAATGTGGTCTAGGCATTCCTGCGTCAGCAGGGCAGTGGGACTAGATGATCTCTAAAGGTCCCATAAACACTGAAAATTCCGTGATTCCGTGATTCTGTGATTCCGTTATATTAACAGAGTCTAGTTGGAGGTCTGTGACAAGTGGTGTTCCCCAAGGGTCAGTACTGGGTCCAGTCCTGTTCAACATATTCATCAGTGACCTGGATGAAGGGGTAGAGGGTACCATCAGCAAGTTTGCTGATGACACAAAACTGGGAGGGGTGGCTGACACACCGCAAGGCTGTGCTGCCATTCAGCATGATCTGGACAGACTGGAGAGTTGGGCAGAGAGAAACCTCATGAAGTTCAACAAGGGCAAGTGTAAGGTCCTGCACTTGGGGAGGAATAACCCCATGCACCAGTAGAGGTTAGGGGCTGACCTGCTGGAAAGCAGCTCTGTGGAAAGGGACCTGTGAGTGCTGGTGGACAGCAGGATGACCATGAGGCAGCAATGTGCCCTTGTGGCCAAGAAGGCCAATGGCATCCTGGGGTGCATTAAGAGGTGTGTGGCAAGCAGGTCGCGGGAGGTTCTCCTCCCCCTCTACTCTGCCCTGGTGAGGCTGCACCTGGAGTCCTGTGTCTAGTTCTGGGCTCCCCAGTTCAAGAAGGACAGGGAACTGCTGGAGAGGGTACAGCAGAGGGCCATGAGCATGATTAGGGGGCTGGAACACCTTTGTTATGAGGAAAGGCTGAGGGACTTGGGTCTTTTTAGTCTGGAGAAGAGAAGGCTCAGAGCGGGGATCTCATCAATGCTTACAAATACTTCAAGGGAGGGTGCCGGGAGGATGGCACTGGTCTTTTTGCAGTGGTGCCCAGTGATAGCACAAAAGGTGACAGGCACAGACTTGACCATAGGAAGTTCCTTCTAAACCTGAGGAGGAACTTCTTTCCTTTGAGGGTGGCAGAGCACTGGAGCAGACTGCCCAGAGAGGTGGTGGAGCCTCTGGTGCTGGAGACATTCAAAACCCGCCTGGAGGCCATCCTGTGCAACCTGCTGTAGGTGTCCCTGCTCTGGCAGGGGGGTTGGACTAG
>VFFE01007015.1:691893-754890 GCA_008921705.1 Burhinus oedicnemus
TAAATTGGGATTTAAAAAAAAAAAAAAGCTGTAACTTACTTAATCCCTGACCAAAAAACTTATGGGTTTTTCTGACAAAATTGCATTTCTGATACCATTACAAGTCTCAGTTCTACACTTGCAAAGTGTAATTATGTAAATACAGTACAGTAATATTAACTAAGTAGCTAATTTTAGGGCTGTGAAGCATAAAAATTAATTAAATTAGCATAGATATTTGCCAAATCTGGATGGTAAATTCAGTGGACGTGGGGAGAGAAAACCTTGCAATATCTTTTATCTTTCAATTCAGGCCAGGTCAGGCTGGCTTTCAGTCGCAAGTAAGTAAAATGAGTAAGTCAGTAAAAAAGCTAGGGAAATAACTGTTCTGTTAGAAAGTATACCTCCAAAAGTGGAAAAAAAAAAAGGTATTAAAACAGTTAGTGCAAGTTTATGACTCTTATGTTTTACATCTTCTCCTAGTGTTTTGAACCCAGTCACTAGGGGTGAAAAAAAATATGAAGTATTTTTGTGCATAAAAGAAACGTGAAAATATATTCTATATGTCTTTGTTTAAAAGACTGATATTATTCTAACTGCACAGAATTAAACTAAACAGAACCTGTTAGAATGAAATTAACAAGAAATGAAACAATAACAAAGATAAGAAAGGATATCTTATTAAAAGTCTTTGATAGAACCATGGAAAAGCTGCTAATTGGAATATACCCTGTCTGATTTCATCTGGGAAACAGGACTTATTTTTCTCAGGACTAAACCTAGTATCAAAGGAAACTGCAAAACTTTTAAATTTCTGAATTAGGAAAGATGAAGTACAGAAACTTGTCAGAGTAGTGTATGTATATACATGTGAATTCAATAAAGTGTATGTGTGTGAGAGAAAAAAAGAATAACCAATGAGATGCTGTTTATAGCAAAACAGTATTTTTTTTTTCCAGACAATGTGATTAACTCAGATGAGAAAAACCGTAAAAGGCAAATATCCAGAGGCTATGAGCATAAGATTTTTTTTTTATCCTTTCACTCACTATTTTTTTTCACTTTAGTTGTTGCTATTTATGTTAAAATGAAGAAACTGTACTTACACTCTTTGAAGACTTTTTGTCAGCCACTGGCACCATATCCTTGAGTAAAAAGGCTTACATATGTTGAAGTCAGTTGGGCTTGTAATGATAACATAGATGAATAGAGAATAGGAAGGGAATGAAGAATGATTTTATTCTATTTCAGGATGAATGAATCCTATGATTTCATACTGGGAGAGGTGAAGTATTGTCTGATGAAGTAACAGTGTTTGAGATGAACTTACAGTGAACCTAAAGTCATTCTAAAAACACAACAACCACCAATGGCAAAAAAGATTCAGAGTGAGCCATATCTAAAAAGAAGAAAAGCAATAAAAGAGACTTCTTAGCAAAGATGTGAATTTCTTCTACATAATAAGATGTCAGTTAATGGACCACCCTTGTTATCTCTGCTGGAAGAGAGACTTTTCTTCTTTTTTAATATTTAAGTATACCTACAAACATAAGGCTCATCTTCAACTAATAATTAACAATGAATTTTAATATTTTTTAAAAGTGTTGGAAAAGGTCCTTCTTGGGCCTTCTGTTCCCCCTGGTTTTCATCCTGATGATGTATTGTACCAATATATCACTAGGACAACAGTGATTGGAGCTCTTATAGATTATGTATTGATGGCAGACATCTTTACAGCACTTTTACTCTAATCATGCACCATTATAGTATTTCAGTACATCAGGCAGCAAAAAAAAATAAAAAGAGTCATATTGGAAAAAGAATTATATATCTGAAAGATCAGCAGAAGAATGAAGATTTTGTAATATATTTTGTAAAAAATAGAGGCATTGATTGTACAGGTAAGCCCCAACTTTTAAATAGACTGCATTTTCTGAGAGTTAAATTTAAACTAATCAAACAGAAAACAAAATTGTCTTGTTTTCTAAGGTCAAAACCATAAACCTTCAAGTAGCAAGTATGTATTAAAATCCTTACAAAAATTTGAAAAATCAGACTACTACGTTATTTCAGTGAATAAAATAGGAGAGACTCCAGTAAAGAACTTAACAGTGTTTTTATGATCACATGCTCATCAATGCAGAAACAGGTAAACTTGTGGATAATGAACAGAATTTCACTGAAACAGTAGGTCAACATACCTCATATTAGGAAAACTCATTTCCAGTACAAATTTATGGTGTGATGCTGAACAAGGGTCTTTGAGCAGACTACACACACTGTATTCTTATTTTCTGAGCTCTCGGTTTAACAGAACCTCTGAGCATGTAGTTGAACAGCTATCTGTGTGATACTGAGTCAAAAAGAAAGGATATAGCTTTTAGAGAACAAGTAAGTGTCTGCTGGATCTGTTCCTAAAATGGACAACATTGAAAGTGGCACTTTGGCTTTCTGTCTCAAATATGTTCTCTTCTGCAAAGAGGAATTATTTGCAGGTATTCAAGTACTGTGGAGTAAGGGAGCACTAATTAGGAGTTGTCTTCTTTTGATTTTTGCAAGCAATTCCAGTTTTGAGAAGCCTGAACTTCTTGTTTCAAGATTCTGTCCTACTCCATTCCCTGTCTGGGAAACTTAAGATGATTTCTATGTATACTTTAGGTTTCTTTTTAAGGTCAGAAGATATTAGCAAACCTGTGAAGAAAAACCCCCACTGACACATTTGGCCATTTTCCATTTTAGGTGTCTCAGATATCAGATGCAGTGTAAAATAATGTCTGATATGACAAGATAAGAATAAAAAAAAGCAAACATTTTCTTAGAATTTGCTTTGCTGTGGGTAAAAGTAAAAACCAACAAAACAAACACAAAAAAACCCCAGTCTGAAATCATGCAATACAGACTGCACAATTAAACATATGTATCAAAAAGGCTGTATATGTATTATGTGCCTCATATAGTATGCTGGTTTTGTCCACTTTTTGTTCAGTTTTGGAGGAGAAGTGGTTTGGAAGAAAGGTTGCTTCATTACAATACTGAAAAACCTGATATAATGTAAATGTTAAGCCTATTTGAGCATGGGGGTGGACCAAAATATTTCCTGATGTCACTTCCAGCCTAAATTTTTCTGTGATTCTATTTCTATGCAGTATATCAGAAGACCATTATATTTATATATAAACCAAGTATTACATTCTGTATCATATAAGTTACCTTAGAGTTCTAAGTTATAAAGTGTGCTTTCCACTTCCTGGTTATTAAGGGACATGAGTCGTCCCTTGAAGTACACATTTAAGGAAATTTGGCACATGGTCATGAAAGCCACTTTGATAATGTTATTTACAATTAACTGACAGAACTGACAGCTATGACCATCTGTCTGCTGTGCTTCTTTATCTGTTAAGATATGTTAAATAGTGACAGGCTTTGAATACGTATGTTGAAAAACTCTATATCACATCATTCAGTCTTGCAAGAAGGCAAAAGTTCGTCCATAATAGAAGTAGCATTTAAAAGTCCCTGAGATTCAGATGAACACTGCATTTTATTCATAAGGTAGTCAACTTCATTCATTCAGAAGGGAAAAGTGAGCTACCTAAGAGAATTTTCAGTGCAATCTCTCACAGGTAGGAAACTGAAGGTTATTCTTAGAATGAGGAGGGGTTTTTTTTGTGATACTGAAATAAATATTAATTAAAGAGACTCCAGGACTTCTTTGTTATTTCCATAGCAAATGTTAAGCCAGTGGCTACCTTTAAGAGTGTACAATCACTGTGTGAAATAAGAGATTGCAGATGAATACTGATCACCATAGCACAGGCAGAGAATAGCTTGCCAGTTAACTACTACGTTTAACAAAGCATTTCACTGACGATGATTTTAATGCAGATTTTAATGTACCTGATTGCCACAGTCCATCTTATTTTCTTACTAAACTCTGTTTCTATCTAATTCCTGTTTGACCTTAGTTACTATTCTGTTGGGGACGGGACAGGATAGTAAGTGGTTCACTATTAAACTGTGAGCCAAATTAACAGGTGAGGAGGTGGAGATCAACATCTGGAAAGACATAGCCTGTAAGCTAGAGATGAGATGAAGCAGCCAAGCTCTGGACATGGATACTGGATGATCTTTAAGTCAGTGTTTGAAGGACCAGCAGGTGTGGCTGGACATGTGAGTTAGTAAGTGGTGGTATGTATAAGTTTCTGTAAGCAAACTTTACTAGTGATTAGCCCTAAGGAGGAACAGGATTGCACCATTTCTGTTGCTTATGTTCATTTGAGTGCTGTTTGTGTTTATGTGGATGCCTGTAAAAGTGTGTTTACCTGTGTTCAGCTGTTTGTGTCCCTCTGTGTCTGTATTGTGTGTGTTTGTTTGGACGAGCCTTTTGGAAATGCATACGCAACCTCACTACTGGCAGGACCCATCTATGAGAAGCACAGCAGTCTCACCTCCAGCCAGGCGGGAAGCGAAGAATCTCCTGAGTCTTAAAGTCAAGGCTAGGTTTTGCTTTCCTTTTACAAATACTAGCTCTTTTACATTAAAAAAAAAAAAAAAAAAAAAAAAAAAAAAAAAAGAAGAAAGGTTGTTTTGTGAAAGAAAGAAAGTAACTGAGAAGAAAGGTGTAAGATACCAATTATCAGCATTTATTAAACAAACTACCTTGTCAGCCTGGTGTTTTGTAAGGATCTGGTTGATTCTAGTGCTTACGCACTACATGAGTTTGGACACAACCTCCTTAGGTTTAGAATCATAAAACCTGATTAATTGCAGAAATGAGAGCAATGGAATTAGAAATTAAGTAAGTGAATCCACCCAGGAACTGAACTGTCCTTTAGATGTTTCTGTTCCTCTCTTTTGAGTATAAAGCCAGATTTCTGATATCAGTGTATCTTTTAGGTGTTAAGTGTTAAAAAACACAAATTTTGTCCTGCAATCTGAATTACACCATAAAGATAAAGCCAAAAAACCCAAGGTTGCAGTAGTTGCCATTTTGTCATGAAAATTCATGCCTGTATGACAAAAAAAAAGGCAGTCCAAAATGGAAATGTAAGTTTTTGTATTTATTTGTATTGAGTTCACCAATCTTATTAGTTCATCTGTTATGAACTGATAGTAATAATTATGACTCATCCTTATATTTTAGTATATTCATGAAGAACTTCCATCCTATAAATCTGTAGTCCTGTAATATAAAATTATATATGTCCAAATATGAAGGGACAGTCTTTAAAAATCCAGACTAGTAGATCGAACACAATATAATTAGATAAAGAATAAAAATATTCCTACCAAAAAATACCATTTTTGTACATGCAAACAAAAAAATGAGTCCACTATTGAATGTATAGCTTACAGAAAAGAAACAGCATCTGTGGCCTCAGTATGAATAGACCAAGAAAAGCATAAAGGCAAAGAAAATTTTTAAATACAACTATAAAAGACACTCTTCTTGTCACCAAAAATATCCCTTATGCTTAAAAGAAACAGAAATTATTCACATACTTTCTAGTTTTAATGGGGAAAAAAAAGAAAGAAAACTATGAATAATACACTTGGGGGGGTAGAGCACACTTTTTTTCTATGTTTTAAATAAAAAACTAACATCAAACTAGAAAAGAAATATAAATCTCAATCCTGAAATACTTCAGATGTTTGTAATATGATAAATGTTATATCTCTATCAGGCTTTTTCCTGTTACCCACAGGAAGGAATACAGAAATTTTCATTAAATCCTTAATTCAAAGGACTTTTTTTTTTTACTTCTATATGAACATTCACTGTCTAAAATTAGGTTTCCAGGTAAACTAATCATCTGAGCTTCCTCTGTAACTACAGAGAGAGATACTAGAGGGTGAACCTGCATATGCATCTTAAATCCTTAATTTGGGATGGCATTCATATTCCTCCAGAAACATCTGTCTCTCTACCTTAATAATTGAGGAAGTTTACATAAAACATTTAGACATAAGGCACATCCTAACTGCCAGACAAAAGCAGGTCAGTGAGTGCACTCTGACACTGACCACTCATTATTCACATTGCTTAAATTCTAGGTAGTTTCCTAACTCTGTTTTTGATTATTCCATTTAGCCATCTTCATGAAAATCTGACAAAGAGAATACTGGCTTTAAGCATCATAGAATCCAAACATAGAATGATAGAATGATAGAATCATAGAATGGCTTGGGTTGGAAGGGACCTCAAAGATCATCTAGTCACTACCCCTCTGTGGGGTTTGGGAAGGACACCTCCCAATAGACCAGGTTGCTCAGAGCCCCATCAAACCTGAACACCTCCAGGGTTGAGGCACCCACAACTTCTCTGGGCAACCTGTTCCAGTGTCTCACCACCCTCAGAGTAAAGAATTTCTTCCTAATATCTAATCTAAATCTGCCCTCTTTCAGCTTAAAACCATTATCCCTCGTCCTATCTCTACATTCCTTGATAGAGTTGCTCCCCACCTAGCTTTTGACCTTAAGTCTAGGAATTAGCTGGTCCTCTTTTATTTAGCAGTATAGACATAGCTTACAGGACTAATTTTCAGGCAGTTAAAATTAAGTGGGCAAAGTAGAACAGATACAAAGATATTATTTAATAGTATCTGATAACCTTTTTGAAATGTGGGCCACCAAGTTGGTGGGTAAAACTGTGTCACGATTCTTGTGTGGTTCCTTTGATCTACTTTATATTGTGGTCCTAGGAAGGAAAATTGAGAAAATAAAACAAGACCTTCTAAGCAAATAAGATCTAGGTATTCTCTTGAAAGATCACAGGGAGCCTGTTAACTTCATAGACTTTCCTGTTTCTCTCTTGCATTAAAACTTTTTTTATCAGAGTTTCTATATTTAAAAAAACCCTACAAACTATTAATATATTTTATTCCAGAATGCATTTGTTTAGATGACCTGGTTGGGGAGGGAGGAAAGGAAGAGATTGTGACCTGTTAGTGAATACATATTAGGTTAAATTTCAGAGGAAAAGAAAAAAAAAAAAGACTTTGAAATTGGAAATGGAAAAAAAAAGGATTCTTCTTTCTTAGGTGTAGCCAGAGGATGGGTAAGACTTAGAAAGAAAAATAGAAGATATATGTGTGTGCATATGACTATAAATATGATTGTGAATGTCATTGTCTTTAGAGAAATAATGTTTGGGCACATATCTGGTGTATTGAAATGTTGTAACCACTGCTACTAATGAGGGTCTGGAATTAATGTAGCAGTAAAGTGTGATTCTTCTTGGAGCCAAAGGACTCCTAGCTACCTGAGATCAGATGAACTGATGTAATGAAATCAACAGTAACTGGAATTGCAGGTAAGTAATGAGCTTTCTCAAATTTATGAGTAACTTGAACCTAAATATTTCAAATATCAGACAAGTCAGTGATTCCAATAATGAAACAAGCAAAAATGTAGCTGTATCAATTACTTATTGTAAAAATGAAATATAGGTCACATCCTCAAATTGCATGGTTCTGCACAGATTGTTTGAATTCCGAGGACTGCTCTGATTTACATCAGTGGAAATTTGGACTATGTAACATCCTTTTCCCTTCAAGATACATTTCTTTATCATCTAGCAGTAGCTAAACCATGTATACTTTAAAGGGCATAAAAAAGAATGCATTGCTATACATCTGGACTATTTTCACTGAAGGATTTGAACTGAAATATCTGGATCATTGGTTTAAAATTATATTTTGCTCTTTGAACAAATAAAATGTGAAGGACCTTGTGTATTCTTTAGATTTGGAAGAAACGTTAAGTTCAGTGACTCTTGCATGCAATTCAGGAAATGTCTATTACTAAATAATATTTAAACAATACAAAGAACTTCAAAAATATAAAGGGTAGATAAAGCTATTCATATGTGAATAGCACATTATCATCAACTGAATAACAGAATGGAATATCATTTATCATTGTCAGTCACTGGCAACTCATGCACAGTGTAAAAGACTGTTGATTACTGAATAATTTTGAATAATTTTCAAATAAAACTTTACTAGCTTACTTTCCTCTCCCATTGCAGCAATGGTAATAATGTAATACCTCGTTTTCTTACTACCTTTGCATATATTTTATATCATTCCTTCACTATTTTTAATTGCCAAAGCAAAAATAACAATGAAAATTGTTCAGAAAATCTGTAGAATTTTGAGTCTGATTTTTGTTTAGCATTAAATGTCTTCTGTGTGGTAAAATAGGCCTTCAACTTCCTACGAAGCAAATTCATTTTAATGAAATTTAACACCTTTCTGATAATACTTAAGCAAAATATTATTCCTAACATAGAAGAACATAACTATTTTTTTTCTCATTGTGCCTAAGGAATAGAATTCTTCACTAGAGTATAGATACTATGATTTTAGAAGTTTTAAGCTGGAAAAGTAAAAGAGAGGCAAAGGCAGACATAGGAAACGATTACCAATGAGAACCTTTGTGTCCAATTCCAGTGCCTTATTTAGGTGGCACTTTCCTGTTTCTGGAGTTTCACTAAATTGCAGAAGAATATGGCAATCAAGTCCAAAAATATCTATTGAAATCTCCAAGAAAAATAAGCGAGGTAGGTACCTTTGAAATAAACGGGATTTACTCCACCCCAAATAGGCTTTTAATGTTATCTGTTAACTGGGAAAACTCAATGCCTTGGAAGAGGAGGTAGGAGCATTCTTTACTCTTGTTGAAGTAGAGCTGCTGTGCCACCAGGAATGCTGTTCAGCAGCAAAATAGAAGACAGAAAGCTTGCCTCTGGGAATGTGCAAGCCTGGGTTTACAACCCTTTTTCATGAGGGCATGTGAGACTACCAGTGCAAACAGAAACAACCTGCCTGAGAGCAAGAATCTGAGTCCCCAAACGCTTCCATCATCTGAGTAGCTTGAACTCTTGGTAGAATTGGGCTTCCTCATATCTGTTCTGGTTAACGCAGTTTCAAAAGCAGGGGCAGAAAGTACTGTCTCAGTCCATGGGATGGAAGGTTAAGTACTATAGATTCAGGTACATTCAAGACTCAGAGTCTGCTCTTTCAGGGGGTGTACACCAAAGCATTTAGGTGGGAACTAGTGATACTAACTACTGTAACTGTACAGCTGCAGTGACTGAGCCTCAGGACTTCTGCTATTGAGATGTGCAGTTATAGCGAGTCTAGAAGAAAGTATGGATTGGAGTGGAGGATTATTAACCCAATATAGTCAGGCACTGTAGCCCAGAGTTAGGCAGGATTCAATCAGATGAGTTAAATGAGCAAGTCTGAAGGAGCAACTTGTTAGAAAAGGGACAGTGAAGATATTTTAGCCCTTGCTTTCTTTCCAGGGAAAACTAGCCATCAAGTTAAATGATCCTTAAGACCTCATCAATGCAGAAAAAAATGGTCAAAAAGATTAAATGTAATTATGGAAGCAAAAGGACCAAGGAAAAGCCAAATTACTAGCTTTGTCAGGCCTGGTTTGTAACTTCAATTATAATTCATCTAATCATTTTAATTCACATCTTGCATGAGACTTTTAGACAGTAATCACTAGAGATGGTACTCCTGTGCTTTTTTCTGATTGCAGGCGGTGCAATTGGTAATGAATTACCAGGGTAATTAAGATTGCCAAAGAAAAGGGAGCATTTTTATTATACTCTCTATTTGTTTAAATAGCTCTAAAGACTGTGCACAACTAGTGTAAAAAACTGTCCAATGGCTGCCCTTAATTTATCTGAGAAACTGTCCAATAAACAGCAGATACCAGAAATTCAGTCTCCATGGGTATGTCTGTTTAAGAGTGCTAAATAGATATTGAGAGATTTTCTGTATTTTGAATCAAAGATATTTTTCCCACATGAATAAGTTCAGTTCTGGTCTGCATAAACTTGCTATGAATTCTGTGAAGAAATACTGAAATTAGAGAAATAACAAATGGTAATTGTGGACAGTATCTTACAGTCTTCTTGGATTTTTATTTTAGTAATTTGCCATGATTCTTTTGTTTTAATTGGAGTCAATGTCCCTAACCTTTTCAGACTTCTGCTGGATGAAACACCATGGATATTGTGTTATGATCTAGAATTTTCAAGTCTCATACCCCGCCTTTCCATCCTTAAAGATATTCAGTTTTCTTATTATGAGTATTCTCTTCTTGTTTCTGTTTCTCTTTTGTGAACCTCATCCAGATTTATGAGTTAATGTTTTAGAGTAAAATGTAACAAATATTATTATAATTTCTGAGTTGTGTTGTAGATGAAGAACACAAAAGAAAAAAAAAAGCATGGTCATATTAAAAGAATCAAAAGATCAGCTGGTCTTTAAACAATATGACAAGAGGTTAAGAAGGAAAATAATTTGTAGAATGATGAATATTTAAAAAATATGTTTGTGAAATTTTATTTTTAACTTAATGGCTATGGAATATTTTCTATTTCTTATACCCAGCAAGATAAATTGAATATTTAAAAGTAAAAAATATTTTGAAGTAAAAAGCTTTCCAGCTAAAATGACTTTGTGAAGATACAACAAGGATTACGTATTTAATTTGGAAGATAATATTTAATTTGATACAGTATTAAAAGTCATATATGATTGGAGTATAAGACAAGATGTCAACAGCAGTGCAGTGTCCATATTTAAAAAGTCTTTTCCAGTTGCATAAGTATTCACCTTTGATTATATACATTTCCTTAAATTTAGATGTTTAATTAAAAATAGTATAAAAAAGTAATCCCAAGAGCAAAGCTTATGGTATCTTTTACAACCTTATCTGCTCACTTAACTGTTCACTAGTTAGTGGTAATATTCCTCCTGCTTTCACTAGTACAGAATCAAACCACTAATTCATGTTAAAGTTAATAGACTTTCTTATGTTGACTGAGCATTTAAAAAAAATCACCTGTGCTGAGCCTCTGTCAATCATCTTCCAGATACCTTTATTTTGGGTTAGCAAAGCTATGTAACGTACAGATACCATCTACACATATGTATGCATATATTTATATTACACACTTATTAAAGAATAAGTAGTTATTTTTTAGAACATTTCAAATCATTAGTTATGGGGTAAATACTGAAATCATAGATTTCAAAGTAAAAAAAGTTTGGGTATTTTTTTAAATTTAACTCAATTGCAGTTTCTTAAAACTGGAAGACTAAATATGATATAAAGTATTGACGACTTACTCTCAGATATCAATAAATGAACAGAATGTATAGCATAGCTCTGAGTCTCATTAATCAAACAGGTATTTTAAAAGTATTTTCAGATTATTTTTAGACCATTCTATATATTATATTCTTTTTTTTATAAAAATAAAATAAATTATACTCATAAACCTTTGGTTAGTAGTGTTTCTCAACAGCCATGTTCTGTTTTGCAACAAATATCTCTATGAATATAAGAGAAAAATAGTACAATAACAAAGAAAAATATATTACAGAGATCTCAATTCTTTTAATTTAATTTCAGTTACCTAAAACTTAGAGGATAAATTTAATTCCAGATTTTAGAGACAAAAAATTAACTGTATTAAAATAGAATAGAATTGAGTAGGCTAGACTAGACTAGACTAGTTCAGATGAAAGGGACATACAATGTTCATCTAGTCCAACTGCCTGACCAATTGAGGGCTGACAAAAGTTAAAGCATGTAACTAAGGGCATTGTCCAAACACATTTTAAACACTGACAGGCTTGGGGCATTAACCACCTCTCTAGGAAGCCTGTTCCGGTGTTTGACCACCCTCTCAGTAAAGAAATGCTTCGTAATGTCCAGCCTGAATCTCCCCTGGTGCAGCTTTGAACCATTCCCACGCGTCCCATCAGTAGATACCAGGAAAAGAGATCAGCACCTCACTCTCCACTTCCCCTCCTCAGGAAGCTGTAGAGATAAATGAGGCTGCCCCTCAGCCTCCTTTTCTCCAAAGTAGACAAACCCAGACTTTTTAGCTGCTCCTCATAGGACATTCCTTCCAGCCTTTTCACCAGCTTTGTTGCCCTCCTCTGGACACATTCGAGTACCTGAACATCCTTCTTAAATTGTGGGGCCCAGAACTGCACGCAGTACTCAGGGTGAGGCCGCAGCAATGCTGAATACAGTGGGATAATCACTACTTTTGACTGACTGGTGATACTGTGTTTGATGTACCCCAGGATGCGGTTTGCCCTCTTGGCTGCCAGGGCACGCTGCTGACTCATATTCAGCCTGCTGTCGACCAGCACCCCCAGATCCCTTTCTGTAGGGCTGCTCTCCATCCAGTCCTCTCCCAATTTATACCTGTGTCCAGCACCTATATAGGAAATAAGTGTTTAGGCTCCCACGACACCCAAAACAGTGAGTAAAGCTTGATTCATTTTCCCTCACATAGGTGCTAATGTTGTTTTAGATACCATAGGGTGTTCTGCCCTGTCTTGGCTGCCCCCCTGCAGAAGAGCTTGGATCTGATGGAGACACCAGGTCACACTGCCTGCCTTGTGCGGATGCCTTGGATACCTTCACATTCTGATATGACAGGTGTGAATATATCCGTGTGTGGGTAACTAAATTCAGCTTAGTGAGGTCTAGGGAGCCGTTCAGCTCATTGTGAAGTAGGTAACACTTTGCTTGGCTGAATAGCCATATGGGTTATATTGACTTTATCTCTCATCAATTATGATGTAAGATTAAACATATGACTTACAGGTAGACTCCATAATCAGACATCTAAGTGTATATAACATAAATTGTTAAACTCTATCACGCTTCCTGTCTGGTTTAAACTAGCTGTTCAGGCTACTTCTGTAATCAAGTGTAGTCAAAGCAGAGACCAGTGACACCTGTAAATTCGAAGTGCACTAAAAGGGCATATCTAACTATAGCATGTGTTTTGTAACACTGTGATGGCACAGCCAGATTCAATTTTACAATACTATGTAAGTGATGTGATCATCAGAGGGGCAAGGATAAGTGTAGTTGCACTTTGGGAGTATGCAAGTAAGAAAAGTTGCGGGAAGGGAAGGGAAGGGAAGGGAAGGGAAGGGAAGGGAAGGGAAGGGAAGGGAAAAAAGGGAAAAAAAAAGGGAAAAAAGGGAAAAAAGGGGAAAAAGGGGAAAAAAGGAAAAAAGGGAAGGGGATAAGCCTTATATGTAGCAGAGAAGACTTCCCCTTTTTGTGAGGGGTTGCAACAGCATAAAAGCCTCATGTGAGGACAAGCAAGGAAAATTGAAAAGAAATTTGCACTTTGGTTACGACTTCCTTGTTGGTGAGCCTGATCACCTTGAACTTGAGGATAAAAGCCAACAAGAAACACAGTTGTGAGTGCTAACTACAGCTTCAGCTCTATGGCAAAGTCAGAAATTATACACACATAATTTAGAATATAATTTTTAAAATTGAGTTTTGTGTATGTAGCAATGATCATTAATAATTTGTAAGAACTGACCATTTGCAAGTAATGTTTTGCTACTGAATGTATTTAGTAAACTTTAGTTTTAGAGTTTAAAACTGACCAAATTTTTCAGTCTTCTAAACACTCCATCACAGCGATGTCTAATTTCCTGGTATAAGCATACATATATTCATTTGCAACACAGGAGAGGAAGATAAATGTCTGGGGTTTTCATACATTCACTTCAGTATAGGATCCTCTGTCTTCCTCTTCAGTGTCCTTAACTTTTTTCTCAACTATCCAGTCATGATTATTTGCTTAAAGTCCATATTCAACTTTTAGACAAAAGTGAGATAACTCCTATCTAAAGTCAGATTTCTGGAGAGAGACAAGGAAGGTGATCAGAAGAAAAAATATCAGAGAGGAATAGAGTTAGAAAAGAAATAAGGAATGCATACAAAGGACTAAACAAAAAGATAAGGAAAAGGAAGGAAAAAAAAAAAAAGAAAGAGGTAAGAGACCATATGTTACT
The DNA here is from genome assembly GCA_008921705.1 of Burhinus oedicnemus. Taxonomy (NCBI): domain Eukaryota; kingdom Metazoa; phylum Chordata; class Aves; order Charadriiformes; family Burhinidae; genus Burhinus; species Burhinus oedicnemus. Next base: position 705,741 of record VFFE01007015.1, read on the forward strand.
AACCCAGCTGAAATGGAACAAACTCAGGAAAGAAAAAACAGAATGCAACCAAAAGAAATAATATGAATTATGTTCCTAAACCAGCCTACTAAATAGAAAGCTTATGAACAGTATTTCACAGCTGATTGTAAATGGATGGCATATCTCTCCTACCTTCCATTAGATACTACCTGTTGTAGATCAGATAGACGCCTTTAAGAATATTCTGCAGTCACACTTTGGAAATTCAAGACTAGTAAGAAAACAGCCTTGGAGAAGCTGTACCTGGGCAAGCAAAACAAGTGCTTTTCTGCTGAGTTTTGCTTTAATTCTGAGAATAATAGATAGAGGGTACATTTTTCAAGGCCTGGTTACCAATATGTCCCGTGAAAATACAGATGTACTAAGAAATCACTGTTTTGTTTTTAGATAAACAAGTAATTTAAAAGAAAATTAATATCATTTTAAAAGTATGATGAAATCTTTATACAGAATTAATTAAAAAAGCATACAAAGAGAAAATAATTTAAAACCTAATTGTGGCCTTTATATTTGAACGATTGTATCTTTACTCTCCATGTTATTAATATTTCTCATTACTATATTAAATACATTTTTTTCTATTTAAAATAATAAAGCCTGAATGAAAAAGCTTCATAAATACGTCTTAAATAGAATACAGCAATTAACCCTTAGTTCAAAAAAGAGAAAATAGACCAAAAATTTTCTGTTTCTTTGTGTACTAGATTTTTCCTTGACTGAGATTAGAATATAAATGGATAGACCATTTGAAAGATAGCATACTCTGCCATTGTTTGAAAGTCATAATACACTTCTGTAGAAGGTTGTTATCAGAGAATTAGTAGGATTTACAGAAGGGATCTTTTCTGACAGCTTGGTGCTGTTTTGCAGTTGTGTGCCTTTTTTTTACGATGTCTAACAGGATTAAACACTGCATAATTATAAGACTTTCAACAGTCTTTTTCTTTTTTTTCCCCTTCCTGTTATTTTAACACTGAATGTTTATAATATTTGTTTTCTCTTGATTTAACAATGAATGAAAAAGCTTGTATTAGCTCATTTTAAAGCAGTATACGGTATACTATACACTAAATAGCCTCTGTTATCCTGGATAAAAATGTATCATCAACCATAATCTCATACTTTGAAATACAGGCAAATTTATTTCCTCATAAAAAGAATTCTGCAAATAGCTCGATATGTTATGTACTGCAATTGTTATGGAGACTGGTAACCTTAACATTTCTTAAATGCCATCTAACTCATTTTTCAAGAATTTCAGACCTATGTTCATATCACCATCTTTGTCCATATCTTATTTAGAATGCATATCAATGACTGTATATACAAGTTATCCCAATGGTACTGAGGGGCCAGAGTTTTTACTTTAATATTGTTTTTTTCTTAAAATCATGATTTATATGCAGGCTGTAATCTCTAAGCTTTAACAGAAAGTTAAAGAAGTAACCTCTCTGAATATTGTGAAAGCTCCTACCAAGAAAATCCAAACTTTAAATTACAGAAGAGACAATCAATACTAATAATGTGAGTATATAGCATATTTTCATAAAGAAAATAAATAACACTGACAATATAGATAAAACAGTGACTTTTTACTGTTAGTGGATAGAAGTATGGGAAAGTAATTTAAGTTTTACTGTGGGGTTTATGATTATTGCCTTACATCATCAACTGCTGAAAGTCAATGTATGTTTTACCATCTATTTTCAGATTATTTTACTTATAAAAATGTATTAGCCATCATATACAATAGATGGGCATAAGCTGTGTAGACATAATATTGCTGTGTAAGAAATCTCCAAAATGACAATTGAAACATGATAAATTTTGTAATTACTTTCTGTTGAAGCTCAGAGTGGAAAATCTACAAAATTAAGACAGAGGGAACTTTCCCATGAATTTCAGCTGGAGCTGAAAAGGCAGTTCAAAGTAGGCATATGGATCACCTGGACTACCAGGTGACCACTAAGACAACAATATCAGAAACATCAGGATGTTCCAAGTTGTAAAAAGGAGGTACTAGCTGATCAGAGTTCAGGATCAAGCATAACTTGCCAAGTAAAATTCCTCTCAGGATCCATAGGAAATGTTCTTCATCAAATTCTGATGATTTTCTTCATGCTTCCCTGAAGAAGTTTCCTTCTTGGTACAAAATGTCTTTGTTTCCGTTATTCCCGGTCCATCCCATCCTCAAGTGTTTGAAAGGCGTGAGCCCAGTTTTTCCCCAGGACTGCCTCTTCCATGGTGGTTCAGACTGTGTGCACCAACAAAGGCAAGACCCCAGTGTAGTCTCCTCTGGTACATAGACATACCCATTAAAATAAACACAGAGTAAGAAGAGGTCATGACAGATCTGTCAAATCCATAAATTTTTAATTCTAATTCCATTGTTTCTATATGTTATAGAAGAGATGAGATTATGTCAGAGTTTATAAATATATATTCAGTTCCTAGATTTTGAGACACATTTATAGATAGCATCCATGACTTTCTATTGAAATAGAGACATACATTTATATATTTTTTTTAAAGCTCATGCAAAAGTCTGGTAAAAGAAAATTTCATAAACTGATTAACTACTTAATCTGCACTGAAATACCTTTGTGCTGTAAAAAGTTAGATAAAACATTTGTTCTCAAATTTCTAATCAACTTTATTGTTTCCCATACTAGTACTGCTTGAGTTTTACTATTGTAAAATAGAAGATATATGTACTTTAATAACAAAAATGTTGCATGTTAGTTATTTTTAGAATGCATAATTCAGAAGCTATTTAAAGATGCAAATTATTGTAGCAAAACATCATGGGGCCATAAAGATTTATAAGCTGTTAAATGATCTTCAGGGCAGAAGCAAATAACATGTAACACCTGGCATAGACAGTATGTTTAACGATAATACAAATCCTTTATGGTACATTAACACCTTCAGAAATGAATAATGTCCTAAAATCAATTCCACAAAAAGTTACAGATGAGGGTCAACACGTAATGTAATTGCACTGAACAAAATTAGCAAATAGAATTTATCTAACTCCTTAATGCAAGCTCTCTTACCATTAATATTTCCTAATAAACAGAATTTAGGGTGTGTTTGTGATGGATGATATTTATTTCCTTGAGGATCTGAACTATTTTGCTATTTATCAGAATTAGAGCTACTACGCATCCTATTCCTCATTACGTGCCTAATTAATTTGCTGTATTAAAAATTCATCTTACTTTGTTCAGATCAGGCAAGCCAAAACCTTTTAATTTCATTGTGCTCAAAAGATTAATTTTCTCTGATACTGTAAGGACTAATAATTTATTCATATTACCTGAATCAATCAGAAAATCACTTTTTTTCCTACACACATTTATTGCAAAGCTAGAGGGCTTCTCTAGGCATTTATTTTCCTGTAAATTTGAAATAGTTAATTGGCAGTAATGGGTCTAGATTGAATTAAACAATGGGAACTTTTGTAACACATAGAGGGATATATATTTGCTTTCCAGTGAAAGTAAAGCAGCAAATAGTCCCACTGAACACCATACCTTTAGAGAAATGAAATGTTTTTTTCTACTTTGAAAGATAGCTAAGGTCTTGTGAAAACCGATCATAACTTTTTCTTTTTAAATAATAAATTCCATTAGTTATTTTTCAACGTATTAAGAAATCAGAACAATTAGAATTTCTAAGACAATACAGGGGTGTCAAGAATTTTAAAAACAAACAAATAAATAATTGGATGGACAGTCTACATATTTTTTGCATCCGAAAGTCTAAATAATTTTGATGAAAGATGATCCTTGTTAAAGACAAATATTCAGTTCAGCTATGTTATTTGAAAAAGTTACATTATAGATGTAGCTGTACATATCTGAAACGCATATATGACAAAATATGTCATTTTGTTTTCTACTGAAGATTTTTCGGTCTGTTGGAAAATACTGTGATTTTACAAATTTTCTGATGTTTGAACTTTTTGTCGTTAATCAGTCTTTATTAAGATTTTTACCTCTGACTTCATTTCTTGGAATTATTAAAGTGCTGTTGTGGTTTTAGCCAGATTGGCCCAATCAAGCAGAACAACAGATGCTCTCTCTTGCTCCGCTTCAAAGGGAGGCAGGAGAGAAAGAAAGAAAGACACTGAAGAGTTTAGAAGGAATTAAACTACTTTAATGAAATATTAATAATAAAATAATAAAAGGAAAATAATGAAATATATACAAAACCGTATCAAACTCCCAGGATTACGTTCACGTCATGAGCAGGCACTGGGGAAATCTCAAACTGGACTCAGCAACAGACAGAAAATGGATTCCAGATCTGCATTCAGCATGGGGGTCAAAGGCAGACGAACAGACAGAGTCCTCCTTGGACAACAGCCATTAAAGAACGAGGCTTTTATACTGAGCATGATGCATGTGGCATGGAATACCCTGTTGGTCAGTTTTGGGTCACCTGTCCTGTCGGCTCCTCTCCACAGGTGTGACCTTTCTATGCTTTTCCGCTTCCGACCCTCCAACGGGTCAAGTAACAAAGTTGGCTGGCCTTGACTGTTATAGCAGTAAGTATAAGTAGGAGCCTCTCTGCATCCCATTCCTTGGCATCAGCTATAAACATGGGTCTTATCACTCTGGGAGCGAACAGTTTCTGCACAACATGCTGTTAATTTCAGCAGTTAGAAGAGGCCTAGCTAAAAAATAAAGTTACTGAACAAAATGGATCCTGTTTTACCTCAAACCAGGACAACTGCAAATACAGATCATTGTGTTTGATCAAGATTGAACACAATGTTAAAACTCCAAACTTCAATATGGAGTGAAAAATTGCAGTTATATCAATTCTTTCCCCTCTTTTACCTCACTGAAGGGTGCAACTTATTTCACATGAAAATTGACTTTAAAACCAAAAACTATATAATTTCTTCAGACTATGAGCATATATTAAATCAATGTTCACAATTTTCACTGAGAAATATGATGGCTAAGATATTCCATCTATCACTAGCTCAGAATGAGATTTATCTTAGCAAACATTAACTGTCTTTAAATTTGGCATATAGTCTAAGACAAACTATGGTGATTAATTTCATTTCAGGGTCAATGAAAAGAGACTGAAGACCTATGACTGTAAGATAGATGGAAAAAATAGATATATTCAGCTGTTTCCTTTCTGTAGATCACAGGGCATAGATGATTTGGTAGGTACTTGAGTTATAGGAGGATGAAGAGAAGCAAGATGAATCTTACCTTTGGTGAATGAAGGAAAAAAAATTGTTCACCTAAAAGCATATATGTGCACTACAACATAGGTCAAAAAAGAAAGGATCCACTTGTGACACTAATGGAGTCTTATAAATTCCTGATGTCCAAGAATCTGCCATTGTCTTCATTTTTCTGCAAGGTAAAGTGCCACATAGAGGTTTGCCTATGACCTTACAGACTTTAATTTTAAGGAAACAACTATTGAATTTCCAATATGTATTAAAACTCATAAGAAAAGTATGGGGTTTTTTGTAAATTAACACTCACTACAATAGTCGTAAACATAGATCCTAACCCAAATGGGAGAAGACTTTGTCAATTTCATCAACATGTTTGTATAATAAATTCAAAATATTACAAGAGGTCAAACAGATTCATTCTGAAGCTTTCTGATTCGTTTGACTTACTTTTCATTTTTTTAATATTCTTCAGATTTTATACCCATAAAAGAATGTGAATAATATGAAATACATATTTCTTTTGATAACAAATTTTTACTGTGTTTTTAAAGAGCTGCAAAAACTTTTATTTTGCTGTTCAAATTATGGAGAAGTATATGTTCGATTAAAGTATGACTTTTTATCTAAATCTTTTTATTAATATTTGACTTTTTATCTAAAAAGACGCTCTTCGTTTCATGTAAACTTATTTATCAAAAAATTATCAAAAGCTGCTCAAAAAGGGTCTAATCCCACAGCTCTTATTATATAGGGGTAAAAAACCAAACCAAACCAAAACAAAACCAACACTCTGAACCTGCAGAGCAGGAGTGTGACTCTCCAGCAAAGTGGTTGAAACACTGATCCACAAAGAATGAGTCCCATTTCCTAGCACAGCACATGCAAGTGCCGTTTCGTGTAAAACTGTTACACAAACAGGTGTTTCAAAGAAAACTCAAACTCTGCGTTCTGACATTTTGGATTAGCATTCTTACCTTTAGGCGACAGTTAGCCTTGAAGTACTCTCCACAAAAGTAAGAAATTTGAGGATGAATTAGGAATTGAGGTCTCCAAGATACAGCAATATAGAATGGATAGTGAATAGAAAGGCACAGCAGTTTCTCCACCTCAAAGCTCACATCTTAAAAGTGAGGTATTTTCTCTTAAGGCAGACAACTGTCTTTTATAGGCAATAGGATCCTGAAGAGCTGTATAAATTGTTCTTTAAGAATAGGAGATTCACAGCATTGCACCTCTCAGGCTAAATCTGTCCTAGTAAACTAAAAAGGCAAGCCATGGATTTGAACCCTGGCATATGCTTCATTGTGCTATTTGACTGCCCGCATGCTCCTCGGCCCATTTTGTGCCACGCCAGCTAGCACAGTCCCCGAAGAGGTTCAGACATGATGTGGGAGCTAACAAACTCACTGTAAATAGCCTGGTCAAGGCCACCCTCCTCTGACATGGAAGAAAATCTAGCCATACAGATGTGAATCACCACTTCACACACCCGTGTGGACAGAGAATGGGTCCTGGCCTCTTTTATGGCACACAAGCTTAGCCTAACAGAAAAAGACCTAGTTTTTGGATCCCATGCCACCGATAGGCATAAATATTTGTTGCTGTGTAAAAACACATCTTAAATGTGTACAGAACATTAAGGTCAAAAGCTGATTGATTGCATAGTTAAACATCCTCATGATTAAGCAGCACTGAACATGAGTTTTTAAGAGTCTAATTCTAGATTCAAGACCTGCAATTTCCATGTGTAATTTTGCTTCAGTTACCTTTCTAGACCTCTTTTTTTTCTGTACAACAACCAGCTTCAACTTAGTTTTCCTTTGCACTGTCTAAAATCCTGGAAATCATACTTGTCTGGGATTTATGTATCAATTATTAGACAATTTCCCCATCAATGCAGCAGATGTTGAGAATGAGACATTGCAACACTTGTCTAAAAGCATCAATCATCTGGCAGCATGGGAAAACTAGGCACAGTTAGGCAGAAGTAGAAGTTATTTAATATGCAGTGATAAAGAGCCTGCACTACCTCCTCAGTCCTGTATGCAGTTATGGAACGTATGTTTACGGGGCCCAGTTCCTTTAAATATATGCATACGTTTATATACGTCACTATAATGAAATCAGCACAAATGAATTTCTGGATTTGAAAAGTTTATTATACAGACATATCTTGGAGACTCTGCTAAAGCATCCCTTGTAAAACAACAATTTGAAATCTGATAACAAAACCCAGCCTTCAAGGTCCTTATATCACAGACTCACAGAATCACGGAATTTTCAGAGTTGGAAGGGACCTCTAGAGATCACCTAGTCCAAATCCCCTGCTAAAGCAGGAATGCCTAGAGCACATTACTCAGGACTGCATCCAGGTGGGTCCTGAGAATCTCCAGAGAAGGGGACTCCACCACCTCCCTGGGCAGCCTGGTCCAGTGCTCTGGCACCCTCAAAGGAAAGAATTTTTTTCTTAAGTTTGAGTGGAACTTCCTGTGTTCCAACTCGTGCCCATTGCCCCTCGTCCTGTCACTGGGAACCACTGAAAAGAGTCTGCCTCCATCCTCCTTCAACCCACCCTTTAGATACTTAGAAGCGGTAATAAGGTCTCCCCTCAGCCTCCTCTTCTCCAGGCTCAAGAGTCCCAGCTCTCTCAGCCTTTCCTCATAAAGGAGGTGCTCCAATCCCCCAGTCATCTTTGTTGCCCTATGCTGTACTCTCTCCAAGAGTTCCCTGTCCCCCTTGAGCTGGGAAGCCCAGAACTGGAGACAGTATGCTAGAGGTGGCCTCACCAGTGCCGAGCAGAGGGGGAGAATGACCTTCCTCGACCTGCTGGCCACACTCTTGCCTATGCAGCCCAGGATTCCACTGGCCTTCCTGGTGACAAGGGCACATTGCTGGCTCATGGATATTTTCCTATCTACCAGGACCCGCAGATCCTTCTCCTCAGAACTGCTTGCCAGCAGGTGGTCCACCCCTAACCTATAGTGGTGCCTAGCATTCTTCCTCCCCAGGTGCAGGACCCTACACTTGCTCTTGTTGAACCTCATGAGGTTCTTCTCTGCCCAGCACTCCAGTCTGTCCAGGTCACGCTGGATGGCAGCGCGGCCCTCTGGAGTGTCAGCCACCCCTCCCACTTTGGTATCATCTGCGAACTTGCTGAGGATACACTCTGTCCCCTCATCCAGGTCATTGATGAATCTACTGAACAAGATTGGACTGCATATTGACCCCTGGGGGACACCACTGGCTACGGGTCTCCAACTTGACACTGCTCCATTCATCACAACCCTCTGAGTTCTGTCACACAGCCAGCTCTCTATCCACCTCGCTCTCTCCTCGTCTAGCCCACACTTCCTCAGCTTCCTAAGGAGGATGTTTTGGGAGACAGTGTCAAAAACCTTGCTGAAGTCAAGGGAGATGACGTCTACTGCTCTCCCCTCATCCAGCCAACCAGTTATAACATCATAGAAGGCTATCAGATTGGTCAAGCATGATTTACCCTTGGTAAATCCGCGTTGACCACTTCCAATAACTTCCTGTTCTTCAACATGTTTGGAGATGACATCCAGAACAAGTCGCTCCATTACCTTCCCAGGGAAAGAGGTGAGACTAACAGGCCTGTAGTTCCCTGGGTCCTCTTTCTTGCTCTTCTTGAGATTGGAGCGATGTCGGCCTTCTTCCAGTCCTCAGGCACCTCTCTTGTTCCCCATGGCCTTCCAAAGGCAATGGAGAGTGGTCTAGCAATAACATCTGCCAGCTCTCTCCGCACTCGTGGGTGCATCCCATCAGGGCCCATGGACTTATGGATGTCCAGCTTGGCCAAGTGGTCCCTAACCCGGTCCTCCTCAACTGAGGGAAAGTCTTCCTCTCTCCAGACCTTCCCTCTTACCTCCAGGGTCTGGGATTCATAAGGGACAGTTTTAGTAATGAAGACCGAAGAAAAGAAGGCATTCAGTAACTCTACCTTCTCTATGTCTTCCATCACTAGGGTGCCCATCTCATTCATCATGTATGGCAATATGAATTGCCATATAGTATCAATCTTTTGTTCAATCAGGCATGATTTTTCAGCATGATACTCTGCAGTCTTTAATTCCTGCCAAAACCAAACGCACATACCTTCATAAATCCTTGATGATCTTTTCTTGTGTAAAGCTGCATATGCCTCCTGCACCCCTCTGCTCCGGTACATAAACAATTCATAGAAACAGCATGAGCTGGTGATTTTTTAATGTACAAAACACATTTTAATTGTTTGGTTGGCTTAATGGTACTAATATACTTAAAAGATACCAATGCATTTTAGTTATTTAGTAGTGATGCTGCATATAGGAACACTATGAAGCAATGATATAAAATTATGAGGGTTTGCGTTCTTTTGTTTTTACTTTTAATAACAGCTATTAGCTATTGTATATGGAAGGTACGCTCTATGGATATAAGTCTTTTGATGCAAACTTCTTTTGATTTTTTCAGTTTCACCCCCACATAATCAGTTAATTGAATCTATTTTCTCAACATATTGGGCACATTATATCGTAATGCTGCAGCATATTCATACATGTTTGACTACTAGTAAGCTGACATCACAAATATATATACATTTTATATACATAGCAAGACTAGTAATAAGCTCAGATTGGTGTAAAACAATGTGAAAAACCAAGGGGTTTAGATGCAGCAGTTTTTAGACCTGAATTTAGATCTTTGCTGAAATAGGTGTGTACATTCAAAATTGCAAACATGATAGTCTTCTATCAACTGCTACCTGACAAAGAAGTACAGAAGAAAAAAGTTGACTTGTTTGACACTTTGACTAGAAGATTCCTTAATTTCTTCAAGATGTGCTTCTCCACGTAACAGACCTTTTCTGAACTTGCTGTGCTGCCATTCAGCATGACCTGGACAGGCTGGAGAGTTGGGCAGAGAGAAACCTCATGAAGTTCAACAAGGGCAAGTGTAAGGTCCTGCACCTGGGGAGGAATAACCCCATCCACCAGTACAGGTTAGGGGCTGACCTGCTGGAAAGCAACTCTGTGGAAAGGGACCTGGGAATTCTGGTGGACAGCAGGATGACCATGAGGCAACAATGTGCCCTTGTGGCCAAGAAGGCCAATGGCATCAAGAGGTGTGTGGCAAGCAGGTTGTGGGAGGTTCTCCTCCCCCTCTACTCTGCCCTGGTGAGGCTGCACCTGGAGTCCTGTGTCCAGTTCTGGGCTCCCCAGTTCAAGAAGGACAGGGAACTGCTGGAGAGGGTACAGCAGAGCGCTGCAAAGATGATTAGGGGGCTGGAACATCTTTCTTATGAGGAAAGGTTGAGGGACTTGGGTCTTTTGAGTCTGGAGAAGAGAAGGCTCAGAGGGGATCTCATTAATAGCTATAAATACTTCAAGGGAGGGTGCCAGGAGGATGGGACCAGTGTTTTTTCAGTGGCGCCCAGTGATAGGGCAAGAGGTAATGGGCACAAACTTGACCATAGGAAGTTCCACCTGAACATGAGGAGGAACTTCTTTCCTTTGAGGGTGGCAGAGCAGTGGAAAAGGCTGCCCAGAGAGGTGGTGGAGTCTCCAAGTCCGGAGACATTCCAAACCCTCCTGGATGCCATCCTGTGCAACCTGCTGTAGGTGTCCCTGCTCTGGCAGGGGGGTTGGACTAGCTGATCTCCAGAGGTCCCTTCCAACCCCTGTGATTCTGTGGTTCTGTAAGAGCTCAGCAGTTCTGCAAGTAAGCTGATGTGGTTGAGGTCTGCAAAACTTGTAACAGTATGAGCAAATTTTTTAAAACCACTATTGTAAGTATATATGTGTGTGTGTAAATATACATATAAAAAGGACTTGTTCTATTCTAATTATTAAATAAATCGCTAGTGAGAATATTCAGAAAAATGGTGGAAATAATGGTTTCTGTGCTTTCTTCTATTTGAATACATTTTGCAGATGCCATGAAAATACATGATATCACAAGATACTTAATGTAATTATCAGTTCTTCTACTGTAGCTACTGCACAAGGCCCAGCAAAATAAAGAATTCATAAAGAAATGAAAAAGCAAGAACAAATTTAGGGATTAGAATAGTTAACATGAAAGCATAAGAAAAAACATGGGCTTTATAAGCAAATTCCACTAGTTAAAACACAGAAGCTGTCCCATAAGTCAGCACTAGATTTAGGCTTCTTCCCAGTTTTGTGAGGTCTATAAATGCTAAAGCTACAAAACTGTGCTCCTTTTTATGTTTTCTTTGTATGACCCAGTGATTCTTGAATTATGTTCTGCAAAGTGGAACGATCCTAATAGACTTAGTAGCTTAGACAATGGTTAGAGCACTTAAGTGGAAAATTGAAATATGGTTTTTAATCTACTCACACACAAAAAGGAACTGGACCTCTATCTCCCTCTTCCTAGCTAATTTTTCTGTAACAGACAGGCAGTTGTCAAAAAAGCAGGCAGATTCACAACTGGTTTAAAAAAACAAGCAAACAAACAAACCTGAGCTTTGCTCAATTATTTGGAAGAATGAATGTAGATGCCTAACCTTACATGGGAACTCCAGACTGCAAAAGGACCTTTCTTTATCTCCTGAGTGAGGCGTTCAAAGGGAAGAGTTAAACTTTGTATCTCCACGTAACGTACTGTGAGGGCTAAATCATAGTATATTCTTGTTCAGTGTTTTGAAAGATTTCGCCCATACTCAGTATCTTTACTGTTCCTCTTTTGACCCACATTCACTATTAATAGGTGGTTGATATGATAGGGCTATATTTTAACTTACAGTCCAAACCAGAGAGAGTGAAGTGGAATTATATCTGCTGTGTGTCAAGAGGGCTTGTCAGTATACACATTTATCAGGTATAGTGATAAAGATGCAACTTAAGATTTTGCAGCAGCAGTAAAATCCCTTGGATAATGCCAAAATGTAATGACATGGATGCTGAGTGAGGTGGTTGGATCTGAGAAAAAGTGATAGCTTTATGAAGAGAGTGGTATAAAAATATACACATCACAGTGCTTGCATCTCTGTGAGGAATTTCTTGACACTACCATCAGAGCATGCAGTACAGATCACTCTTTATGCTGATATGTAATCTTTCCTTCCATGGAAGATACAGAGCAAAATATGATTGTTTTTAATTCAGTGTACAGAAACCAGGTCTAAAAGTAAAACATTTGAGGTTTTCGAAAATGTAAATATATTTTTATGCGGAGTCATTATACATTTAAAAAAGTTAATTAATCAAAACAAACATAACCACCCCAAATGACAAAAACCAAAAATGTTCAGATAAAAAAAAATTTCAGTTTTTCACAAAACTTGCATTGACAATTTTTCATATCTGAGGCAGTGTTTGGGACAAATTCTAGAAACATAAAATGCAACACTTACATAAGAGAGTCCAAATGTACATAAATTGAATAAAATATGATGTTTAACATGTTATGATTATTGTATTCCTCTGAATAAACATGCCAAAGCTATCTTACATGACAAAAAGAATAATGTGCACTACCTCATAAAATGGCAATTTTTTCCCGGCTTGAGTCCAAAGAAAGTTTATTTTGTTGATGGTTCATATTTTGCATGAACACTGTATGCTTATTTGAGCCCTTTTAGATGACATTTAATAGGAAGTTCAGACTTGCAATGTTGAAATTATTTTTTTTATGTAAAAGCTGCAGTCTGCAGCGCTCAATTTCCCTGGTTGAAAACCATCTAGCTTTTGATGACAACCCACAAAAGACAAACCATTTTAATGACAAAAAGCAGGATTTCTATGATTTGGTTGAAAGAATTTTCTAGCTAAAGTAATAAACCTTCCAAGATTTTCCCCTGTGAAATGTCGCCATTTAGCATTTTTGTTAAGTTATAAAACTTTTTTTTAATGGCAGTATGACACACTGTCCAAAGTTTATGTGGAGTTTTAGAAACTTTTTGTGAGTCCCAGATGCAGCTCCTACTGTGTGGTTAAAAAAAGGGGTACTGTAGTACATGTAGCTTTGGGGAATGATTTTCGTGGATACTTTTTATCAATCTAGATCCCATCAGAATACCTTCTGCTGATTTCTCTGAGGGACAGAGTTAGACTGACAGCTTAAAACAACTGCAAACACCTTTTGCTATTATCAGGAGTACAGAAATTCTACACATGCAATACCTTCTTTGTAAAATAAATATGGATAATTTCAAGTGAAACTACTGTCCATTCAGTAACCATAGATTTAAGGGAAGATGATAGGTTTTGCAATACTAAGATAAGACATGCTTTAGCCAAAAGGCTATCAAGTTGTGCCTGTTCAGCACCATAAATGAAATGCTTGTTAACAAAATGTCACTGCAGAGTTTGAGAAGCCAGGTGTCAGAAAATTAAAACAGGATTGTAGGAACTGAACCAGGTATATGAAATATTCATGGTTGTTGCTCACGGACTTCTTGATTGCTTCCATGTCTCCTATTTCTAATAATTTATCTAAACAATCTTTAATGAACAAGTTTGATCTTTGAATTTTTTGGGGGGGAGGGGATCTTCAAGAAAAAGAGAACATTCTCCTTTGCATTTTACTTGGTAAGCGTATGGAAAACTAATCTACTTAATTACATTTGTTGTCAGATTGTTCACGTTTCTTGAAACATTGAAGTATCATGCTAACAGTTTGTCATTTTGAAGAATCAAACCGAGAACTTTTTGTCATAACCTGGGTGTTACCAGAGATAATCTCATATTACATTACCAAAGAAGGATATTTTACAAATCACAGTGACACCTTATATACCCTGCAGAAAGAAAAATGTAAAAACAGTTGTTTTCTGTTGAAGATATTTTGTTTGTATTTTTTATTCATTCTTAGAAGTAAAAAAAATCCACAAATATATTTTTTTCTTCTTTGTGAAACAAATATTTTTCACTTCCTGTTCCAGAAAGAATAATCCTCTCTCTAGTCTTTCTTCTTCAGAAATCTCAAGGACTTTTCAGACACCTCAGAAACCAAATTTATATCTAATTAGGCTATTAAACAACCACATTAATCTTAGCGCTGCTACAAAAAATGGTCAAGCTGCTACAGGTATCAGATACTGCAATGATACTATGCTTGCATCTTAAACAAAACAAAAAAACCTCCACAATAAAGTATTTAATTCAGCCTCAAAATACTGTGCTTGATGTGTTGTGAACTTCATATAAAGCATTTTCATTACTATTATCTTTTCAGTTTCTAAGCATTGAAAAGATTATAGCCACACTTTCATGGGAAAGAATAAAGACCTTGTGCAAAGTCATCTACAATATAACAAGGCTATCTACAGAAATGTAATAACAGAACACTGAATTTAGCATCTTTAAACTTATTGTTATTTAAATTATTTTTGAAGGAAAATAATGACATTAAAAATATAACACACAAAATCTGAATACTTGTGTTGCTGGTACAATCATCTGGTCAGCCTTGCATTTATTTTTTAAATAAGAAAATAAGAATACAATTATATGCAAATTTATATAGAATCATAGAATCGTAGAATGGTTAGAGTTGGAAAGGACCTTAAAGATCATCTAGTTCCAAGCCCCCTGCTTTAGGCACGGACACCTGTTACTAGACAAGGTTGCTCAAAGCCCCGTCCAACCTGGCCTTGAACAATTCCGGAGATGGGGCACCCACAACTTCCCTGGACAACCTGTTCGTGTGTCTCCCTACCCTCAGAGTAAAGAATTTCTTCTTAATATCTTATCTAAATCTGCCATCTTTCAGTTTAAAACCATTACCCCTCGTCCTGTCACAACACTCCCTGATAAAGAGTCCCTCCCCATCTTTCCTGCAAGCTCCCTTTAAGTACTGGAAGGCTGCTATAAGGTCCCCCCAGAGCCTTCTCTTCTCCAGGCTGAACAACCCCAACTCTCTCAGCTTGTCTTCACAGGAGAAGTGCTCCACCCCTCTGATCATCTTTGTGGTCCTCCTCTGGACTTTCTCCAACAGGTCCATGTCCTTTTTATGTTGGGGGCTCCAGAGCTGGATGCAGTAACTCCAGGTGGAGTCTCACCAGAGCAGAGTAGAGGGGCAGAATAACCTAACCTGACCTGCTGGCTGTGCTTCTTTTGATGCAGCCCAGAAGGAGCATTTAGAATGTTTTCAAAATTAACCCATATACTGTTTTTTCCCATAGGGAAATGGCAGATGAGGGACAGTGGAACACACTCTCCAATCAAGTATCAATCACAATATTCAAGACAGTGGTATTAAATTCCCACTCTTTTTTCAGTTCAGCACAGAAAAAAACCTCGTTTCCCTGCACATGTCTTCAGCAGGAAAGTTCCTTTGTTGTTAGCTAAATAAGGAAGAGTATTGGCAGCGCATATGTTCCCGGTAGTGAGGCCCACCGTCACGGTCCTACTGTGAAAGCAGAGTCAGCGTAACATTTTGAATCACTTCAACGTACTGATTCAGCATTTCTGAGATAAGTAATTTAAAAGAATAAATTTAGCATAACATCAAGTTTGAGTATTAAATAAGGGACATCCTTCACTATGAGGGACATTTGACATGTAGGTTTTAAATGAACAGACTTATGTACATACCCGGTGTAAAAAAAATAAATAATGCACACTTGACATGGCTTCACTTAAATAGCAGTATTTTAAAGAAAATTGTTATGTGAAGCAAACAGCTTCTGTAGAGCTTCTTCTTGTTAGTTGAATTTAAGTTATTTGCTGCACAAATTAGGTACAAGATATGAAGCACAAAAGAGAACACGCCCAAAACATTGGTTTCTCCAAATGGCTTGTCTAAATGAAAAAAAGGCTGTTGTTAAACTACCGATATTATGTACACTTACACAGATATTAGAGTGAAGCCTTGCCCAAACTGTGGCTTGGTGTAGCCTCTCCACAGTAGTCCACAGAAGATTTTGAATGAGTGAGAGATTTTGCCCACTACATAGCATATCCAACCAGTAACAATTCCAAAAAATTACTACAGCTGAAAAGCAGAAGAGTTTTCTGTTTTGAACATTCTGGCCATCTTATTGAAGACTGAAGAATATCACAACAAGGAAACACACTTTGGAAGACAAAACCCCACTAGATATTATCAAAAAACAAAAAAATTACCTAAAAGGCAAAGCAAAAGTTTATACACTCCTGCTTCACCTCTTTTTCATCTTGTATTAGAGAAAAAGAAGTCACATTATGAACGTATATTGTCTGCAACTGAGATTCCAAAAAACAAGCTTGGAAAGAAACTTTATCTGTATTCTTCCATGATTTAGAGTTTCCTGTTTACAGAAAATGATGGAGTTTGAAGATATTTTGAATGTAAAAATTATGGATGTAAAAATCTAAGTCTGTGCTGTTAGTCTAAGTCTACTCTGCTTTCAAATTTTCAGATATGCTATAACAGTTATACTAATCTTTTTAGAAGATTAGTGTAACTGGTAAGTCAATGAACACAGTTGATTAGGATGCAATTGATTTTTCTTTTAAAAAACATTGAAATCAAATGTTTTTCATTCCAAATCTAACCTGCAGCTCTTAGAATTCCCTCTTCTTCTTGTGCTGTGATACCCATAGAAGCAGTTTTAATGGTTTATTACAAAGGACGTGATTCAGGCAAGTAGTCCTATCAGCAGAGAACAAGACAATGAGACGTCCAACCTATATCACATGAGACAATGTGTAGACATTTCTAATCTACATTTTCACCAGCATATTACATCTTACTGAGTTCAGCAGAAAAAGCCAGGAGGCCTGCATGATGAATAAGGAGATCCTGGAAAAAAAATCAAATGTAAAAAAAAATTATACCGAAGGTGGAAGCAGGGGCAAGTAACCTGGGAGGAATACAGAGACACTTCTATAGCATACTTTCTTAACTAGAGACCTGGTTAAGAAAGCCAAAGCCCATGTGGAATTGAATCTGGCCAGGGATATCAAAAGCAACAAGAAGGGTTTCTGTAAGTATATAGGAAACACAAGGAAAACTATGGGGGAATGTGGGCATGGCACTGAATGGGGAAAGTGAAACAGGACATGGAAAAGGCTGGGATACTGAATGCTGCCTTTGCCTCAGTCTTTACTAGCAAGACCAGTCTTCAGGAATCCCAGGTGTTTGACATCAAGGGGAAAGGCTGGAAGACATACCGTTTGTGGAAAAGGATCAGGTTAGAGACTATTTAGGCAAACTGAGTATGCAGTCCATTGTCCCTAATGGGATACGCCTACGAGGACTGATGGAGCTGGCTGACACTATTGCAAGGCCACTCTTGAAAATCTTTGAATGATCATGGCAATTAGAAGTGCCTGAAGATTGAAGGAAAGCAAGCGTCACTCCTATTCTCAAACAGGGCAAGAAGGAGGACCCAAGGAACTACAGATTCATCAGCCTCACCTCGATCCCCAGGAAGACGATTGAACAACTAATCCTGGAAAACATTTCGTTGCACAAGGAGGACACGACAGGCATCAGGAATATTCAGCATGACTTCACCAAAAGGAAATCATGCCTAAGCAACCTGATAACCATCTGTGATGAAATGACTGGCTTCGTAGTTGAGGGGAAAGAAGTGGACACTGTCTACCTTGACACTAGTAAGGCTTTTGACACTGTCTCCCATAAGATTCTCATAGACAAGTTGTCGATGTGTGGGCTGGATGAATAGGTGGCTTGAAAACAGGCTGAATCACCTGGCCGAAACGGTAGTGAACAGTGGCACAAAGTCTAGTTGGAGGCTAGTGAATAACAATGTATCTCAGGGGTCAATCCTGTTCAACATCTTTGTTAATGATTTGGATGATGAGGCACAGTGTACCCTCAAAAAGTTTGGTGATGACACAAAACGGGGAGGAGTGGCTGATACACCAGGGGATCGTACTGCCATTCAGAGGGATCTCAACAGGCTAGAAAAATGGGCTGATGGAAATCTCTTGAAGTTCAACAAGAAGTGCAAAGTCCTGTACCTGGGAGGAACAGTTCCATTCACCAGTACATTCTGGGGGCCACCCAAGCTGGAAAGTTGCTTGGCAGAAAATGACCTGGCAGTCCTGGTGGAAACCAAGTTGAACAGGAGCCAGCAATGTATCCTTGCCACAAAGAAGGCTAATGGTATTCTGGCTGCATTAGACAAAGCAGGTCGAGGGAGGTGATCATTCCTCTCCATTCAGCAAGGCGTACCTGGAATACTGTGTTAAGTTCTGGGGTCCCCAGTACAAGAGGGACATGGCCATACTGGAGACAGTTCAGCAAAGGGCCGTGACGATGATGAAGGGACTAGAGCATCTCTCCTATGAGGAAAGGCTGAGAGAGCTGCAACTGTTCAGCCTAGAGAAGAGAAGGTTCATTTAGCTGAACTATAAAAAAGTTAATGCACAAACAATCCTCAACATTAAAGCAGATAACCAATGTACAAAGAAACTTTAGTTTCTTTACCATTATTTACACAGCTACAGATATGGTCTGAAATTAATGCTAAGAGTTCCACTGCAGCTTACAATTTTTTTACCTCTTGCTCTCCCTGGTGGATCTGCACAACATAACAACTCTAATGCCTTCATAAATCTAGATTTTGTTTTAAGAAAAGGTTAATTAGCACATTTTCTTCACCTCCTGTAAAAGTTTATATTTATGGCTGTGATGTTTTTAAGTTAAAGGAAAAATTCAGCTACTGTGAATTTCCCTTGCTAAAAGGACTTAGATTTAAAACTTACTATAACTTGCAGCTTAACAGAAACATATAAATTGTTATCTATATTTACTGAAACAATTTGGTAAATTAAGCAGTCAATGTGAAAACAATTATCAAAGCAAATTCTTCTCTGTCTTTAAATAAGTACTGAATGAATAAAAGAAAAAAGTAGCAGAGAAGAAACTGGATTTTTAAGTGTTTTTCTCTTAGTGACTAAAGCATTATTATCTTTAGCTCCTGGGAACTTATGAGACTTTCCTCCAATGCTCTGGGAAGAGAGGAAATGTCTTTTCTAAGGCTTGTCATTCAGGGACAAACTGCAGATATATAGAGTGCTTTTGAATTTGTGTCTTTCTTTACCTAGACAACAGCTGACTCAAGATCTCAGATCTCTTTTTTTACAATAGCTGGTACACAGGAGCAACAGATTTTACATTAGGAGAGCCCCTAGCAGAATACCTTTTATCACTGCAATATTTATGTTTCATTAGTTTATTTGTATGTTTAATAGAACTCTTTCACCATACCAAGCCTGGAACACAGATTTCTGTTTTCCAATAACATTACAGTATTTTTTGCCTGTTTTCTTAACAGTGGCAAAGCTGAATTCCTATTTACTATGATGAAAGACACTACTCATTTCACAAAGAATTGAGCTATCATTACACAAAGAATCATGACATTCCATTACTTACTAGTTTGTTTAGCTTATCTGCTTAGATTATCGTTGAAAACATTCACGTCTGGAAAGCAGGAATGATGACAACAAATGGTTAGGCTGGACAGCAAGCTCTTCCAGATGAAAGTGTAAGCTTAGATGAAAAAGTAGGCTCTCTGAAAAAACTACAGTACAAATTTTTATGGCTTGAGAGCAAGCGTGAAACATCACAGGAGATAAAATTTAGTAGGATGCCATTTTTATACCATTTTGCTTCTGGGGTGGAATGACTAGTAGAGGTTACCAGTTTACAACTGAATCAATCAAAGATAATTCCATAATTATACTTCGCTGTTGAACAGGACACTAAATAATTTTGAGAGCTTCTGAGACCACTCCTATAATTACTTGCTGACTTCTGAGGAGAAATTTTTGGCAACGGCTCCAACATAAGAACATATGCAGTCAATACATACTTACCTGGAGTTTCTTCCAACTTTTCCATATTTCAGAACTGAAGTGACTGAAAATTTCAAATTATATAACTCTTTTGGGTTTTTTTAAGTACCTTTTGCTTCATTTCATTGATGAAGCTCTATGCAAGTACAGGTTCATTTTCTAGGCCATGGTTTATGCAGTATTTCTGTTTCTGGTAACTGTAGGTGAAATTAAAAAGTGAAACAACTAGAAGCTGAAAAAGAAAACACAACAGAAAATAATCATTGTTGTATCATTACCAGGTCAATACTTTAACTATTAACTTTTTTATTTATTTAAATGCAGATAGTTTTTGACAGACCATTAGAATCTTCCACATCTTAGCCCAAAAGGACACTTAGGATTTTCTAACAGCTTCAACAAGGGTGGCATCCCCTCACTCACCCTTTTTTGCCATGTGACCTTATTCAATACTTACCTAAGCCATCCTGTGAGAAGAATATTGTTTCTAGACAGTTTATGGCAGTGAAAAAGTAAAAACAGAAAATTTTTTTTTTTTTTTACATAACTGGTTTAAATTGTCAGCCCCAGAAGGATCTTTCGCTGCTGTTCAACAAATTATACATCCAAAGACCAAAAGCTCTTGCCAGTGATCTCCCACCTACCTAGATGAAACATCAGAGATAAAGAACAACAAAATTGCATGCTATCTGGTCTCTTCCCCATTATGTGTTTTTTTAAGGTAGCTTTCATATGGGGCAAAACATAGACATTAACAATACAAAGTGAACATCCTCTCACCAATGGCTGAAGATCTGTTTTGAAACAATACCTCAGCAGTTTCTCCAGTTTTCATCTAATCCAGTCTTCTATTCCTTAACTACAGAGTATAAGAAAATAATCCTACTATGTAATTGTTCCCTTTATTCTTTTCCTACAAAGTAAAGGATAATTGGTGCTGCAGAAGTCCTTGCTTGTCCTTGCTTAGTATGTAGGGCAGACTCTTTAGAGAATCATCCAGTCATTCTAAGTTTTTTGTCAACAATAGGGGATAAACTGGTCTATCACTTATTTTTGTTATGTGTGCAGGAAACACTTTTACAGGAATGCCATAGTAGGAGTATGTAATCAACACTGAATTAAATTCAGCCTGTGAGAGATCTAAAGAAACATTCACTGGAAAGTGGAAACTCCAGTGGAGACCTTTGTTAAGTAGGACAGAATTCTTTCAAAGCTATTTTTCCCCATTAAGAAATTTGCATGAGAATCTCTTGGATATTTTAATGTAATTTAGGTAAAATATCTAGCAGATATTGGAAAAAAATGCTTTTCCCCCTCACTGGAAATGAAAAAGATTACATTTTCGGTTTTATTTTTCCAACATAAGGTTGAAAATACATTGTTTCTGCTGCTCCTCTTGCAGTTATCGTTAAACTAAATCAAGTACACCAATTGTTCTGAGAAGAAGTAAAATGTTTCCAAAATAGAGTTCAAATAGTTTGCAATGACAGGTTAGTTGCTTCTTGTAATTTCTGTACATCATCTTAACCCTTCTGGGTCCATTTTTCCACCATTTCCGGGGATGAAATATTTCTTATGTCTTCCTTACTAACTTTTCTTTTTTCTGCTTTCTGATTTCCTCCTTATATATTTGAATTTCTTACTCCTTTCTCATGGTGAATATAGCTTGAATTAGAATTTTAAAAGGTCCATTGCTAGCATTTTGTATTGAAGAAATAAAATGTTGCTCTTGCCTATATTAACTCCTTAAATGCAGGGGAAATAGATATGAAAGAAGATAGAACCTTTCATTATTTTCTCAATATTACATATATATATTTAAAAAGTGGACCTATTGCATTGGCATTGATAATTCAGTTCCCTTCAGAGAAAACATATTTCTAGTTTTAAAGTTTTCATACATATTACATTTTAAATGCAATCTAGTAGCAATTTATAATTCCTTGCTAAAAAAAAGCAACTCAACTTCATGCAACACATTAATACTTTGAAGGAACTTCTTAGGAAATTCCTTAGAATAATTAAATTGTCAACAGCTAATAGCATCAAAACCAGTTTTTGCTGTTCACTATAATTGCCTCAGCAGGAAAAAAAGTATCAATATTGCTTTCTGAAGTTCAGTGCAGTTTCCATTCAGTGCACTCTTACTTTGATTTTCTAATATATTACTTTGAAACCTATGAGCTGAGACACTCATTACTTTTGACTACAAATGGCTGCAAAATTGATGGGAAAGCTGATTTAGACAGCACACTCAATAAAATGCCCCTTTTAAGATGTTTTAGTGACAGAACCTTAGTGACGAAGAATCCATATGTCTTTACTGCATAATATAAAAACAGAATTCTGTTTTGCAGCTTTTGCTTCCCAAGGAGATAGAAGTAGATTTGAACATTATAGTCACATCTCCAATATAATCATATTCACTTTAAACACATCTGTAGTGTAAACAGAAGTATATTTCAGAATTATTTAAATACTTATCATAAAGTTGTTTGTGTGTGTTGGAAATAGAGTTAAAAAAAAGTGCAAACAAAAATTAGATATGAGAAACTAAGGGGATAAATATGCAGAGGCACTTTCTACATGTAAATCATGAGTATACCAATCAAAAAGCAGCAAGAGAATCAAACTAATAAACAAATATTTATATATTATTCCATTTATTTATTTTCAATCAGATAAGGCAAATTGTTAATAGGTAAAAGGAACTCTGAATTTACTGTAGGAGTTAATTTGCAAAACTGATTAAAAATTGGTTTTACCTAGCTTGTTTGTAGAGAATCTCTAGCCCTGCAGAAATATTGAATCTATACCTGAATTCATTCTGGGAATAATCACACTTTTCTCCATTCAGAAAATTCTTAGACTGTTTTTAAATACAGAAGTGAATAAGCATAACTCAGTGCATTTCAGAAAAGAAAGGCCTTATTCCCTAGAGGATTTTCATTGTCATTACATCTATTGTGCATATAGAAAAGAAACGGCATATTCTGTTTGGAAGTGAAGAACATCATCTGGACTCTTAACATGCAATGGAAGAGTAGACTAAAAGATCTAATACCTGTATGAGTAAAAAGAAATCCCAGGAGTATTCAAAGATTTTCATCATTCAAAACATTCTTTGCAATACAAGATGTTTCACCCTTTTTGTTCACCTCTGACAGATTCCTACAGAAGGCAGAATACTGATGTAGAGAAACAAAATCTGCATTTGCGTGTTTCAATAAAAAACTACAGAACCTGTGTGTAGGAAGAGTGGTGCATTGTGATGCACTGATTGTAACTTCATTAGAACCTATTATTCTCTGGTAGTATATCTTATGTATCTTAGGCAGTGAGAGGGAAGAGTTTAAAAATGAAAAAAAAAGAAAAACATTATTTGAAAGCTGAATAGTTAGTAATAAATATTTTCTTTACTTATTTTTAAGTGATAAACACTTGAACGTACATTCAGATGCTCTCCTACAGCCTGTTGTTCTTGCAAAAATTCTTGTTTCCTGCTGAAGGAATCAGGACTCTGTGTCAAATAGGTATATATTGATAGGCTGAATAAGACTTCCTCTGTGTATACGTTTGTTGTTTTAGGGTGCTACGTCCTATCTCTACTAGCTATTTAAGCACAAACTTATGGTATTTGTGTCATAATGCATATGATAGATAAAATATATCCTAATAAAATGTTAATATACACAGAACTGTATAATTGTGAGTAGCCCTAGTTGTAGCACCTCACCTATATATGGACACCAATTTTGTAGACACTTAAGGTTAGGTCATTGATTCTGAGAATAAATTCCATTTTCAGTGAATCACTGGGTATATAAAGTTTCAACTTAACCAGTGAAGAATGTCTAATTCACTAGATTTTACTCTAAATATTGGCGAGTCTCTCTCTGGAGAGAGACTACTTGCCTCTCTCCATTGAGCTACTTGCCTCTTTCCATTGGCTACAACATGGATTTACCAAATCTAAACCCTAGCTTAAAGCAAGAATGCAAAAAAGGATGATAAAGTATAGGTAAGACTAAAGTTTTAATTCAAGCAGGTTTGTTAACCCAAGTTACTGTTTTAGTCTAACAAATAAAACAACTATACAAAACTGTGAGTTGTAATAATTCAAAAGTATTGTGATCTATAAACAAATGTATTAGTTGTAAAAAATAGGTAAAACTGAGTTCAAAAGCCTTTGTTATATGCTAACAGAACAAAGAATATACACTATGATTTCTGTAATTTTTTTCACGGGGGGGAGATGACTTTTTTTTAAAGAGTAATTTTGCATTCGTTTTCTGGGTTTCAGGTTTTTCTGGAACCTTACAATGTGCATCGTCAACCCACAAAACACAGCCTCTGGACCACTGAAATATACTGGGCTTATATATGAAACCTGTAAATTCACTTTTTAATTGCTTTGTATATTGCAAAAAATTACAGGAATATTTTATTATTTGTTTCCCATCTTATTCTGTCCATTAAGCAATTTTTTTGGAATATGTATTATAAACCATCATACTTAACTCCAGTATTGTGAAGGATCATTACAAACTTATTCTTGAGGATGCAGCTGTATCAAAGAGTTAATCTGTTAACAAAGGATAATGCAATTCTTCAAATCCAGCCAGCTGTTCTATAATCCAATTTATCTTTCAGTCCCAGGGCTAAAAATTGCTGTACACTATATAGCTTTCCTTTAATTTTGTTGTTCATATTCCACTCCTTTATTTCTCTTATTTGTCTCTTGCTTCTCTTTTTTTCTCACAAACAGGAGCCATTTTGGCAAAACTTGACAGAAAAGAACAGAAAGGCAACCAAAGTTACTCTTATGTATAAAGACATTATAAGATAAATATTTCTGGATACATATTTAAAATACAGATAAGAGGAAAAACATTTTCAGTATGACATAGCCATAACTCAGAAAAGGTTGACCAGAGACGTCATGGAGTTTATCCTTGGTGATACTCAAAACCCAATCAGACACTGTCCTGAGCAACCTGCTCTACCTAACCCTGATCTGAGCAGGGGCTGGACTAGCAGATGTCCAAATGTCCCTTCCAAACAAAATTATCCTATGACTCTATATCCCTAGAAGTCTTTGCTTCAGTGTCAAGCTGTTTTGCAACCCTGTGGTAACAAAATTATGTTAACGGGGGACGTAGCTTTACAAAGAATGCCCCACAGAGAGCTTGGAAATGGTAGTGAAAACAGTGTTCAAATTAGCATTAAATTTGAAACAACAGCAAAGAGTAGTAACCATTAAACTAGATTCAAAAGCTTTTAGACTATTTATGTGATTGGGACAACAGAGGGTAAATGCAATTCAGTGTAAAGAAATATAAATAATTATTTTGACAACAAGTTCCTAATGCTGGGTAATTTTTGTTAAATGAAGCAGCCATTGAACATAGTGATCTTAAAAAGGTTTTATGTTGTTATTCTGTAAAGCAAAAAAAATGTGGATTCTGCAAGTGTCAAAGTGCCACAAATATACTGTTTACAATCACCATTTTTTATTAACAGGGGAATACTGATTTTACCCTGTAAACTTTCAGCCAATTTTGCAAAATAGACTTAGTCTTTTAATGTCAATATGCCAAATTAAAAGTTAATATTAATGTCATTACTTGTATGATGCTCTTGCAGAATCTTATTATCTCATAATCACTCTTAGACTTCTCTTTACCGCATCATGATTAGATAGAGAAGTGTTATGACCAGAAATGGCAGTAACGAGACACAATTTATAGATATTGATTTTTTTGCCCAGAGACTCTGAGGAAGTCAGAAACCCAGACTCCTCTTACAGAGCTGTCCGAATTAGTTCATCCTTTCTACACTACATTTTGCACACAAAATTGTGTACATATGCATGTGTATACACATACATATGTTTATATATACATACACATACACATGTGAATTTTCTTTTATTACTGATTACCATGCCCTAGAAAAGTAATTTTCTATGAATGTTGTCCACTGCAAAAAAAACCAGAAGGCTTCACCATCCCTGTCAGAGTCAAACACTTTCTGACTAGATTCTTTGATTCTTTTAGATACTTTCTGCATGGAGGGTGTTACTGCTTGACATCAAATTTACTTATTTTAAAAACAGTTGATGTTACACAGGATTTCTGATTTAGCAGAATGATATAAAATATACTGCAAAACACAATCAAATGTATGTTACACTTAGCAAAATACAACAATTGCAATACAGAGTTCCATCACAATACTAATGGGATTCCCATTACTGGTCTCTATGATATGCTCACTGTCACGATGTTGGGCATCCCCAGTTGCCGGGAAGTAGTACATGGGTTAAAGCCAGCTTAAGCCTGTTATTCTCATCGAAATTCTTTTGTTCATTGTCAACACTGTTGTTGTCGAACATAGAATGGTGTCACTTATTTCAGAGAAAATATATCTGTCTTTCTGAGATCAAAACTAACTAAAAGTTCGAAAGCTAATGTAGGTAATCAATGTAACATATTAGAGGTTTTTCAAGCAGAAGGCTAGGCTGAAAACTTGAAGAATCTTCAAGAGGAATGAACTATTATCATCTAATAGAAAACAGAGTGTAGCTTTAGTCTACCCTGATGTCTTTGGATTCCACAGGCATACATTGTCAGAAAACTTATTGTCTCTACAGACAGCTCAGTTACTGAAAAAAACAAGGCAATTGCAAATGAACAGATAAATGACCAAGCTAAGCAGGATGTCAGCCCAGAGGCCCATCAGTCCAGTATTCTGTCTTCAGCAGTAGCTAAAAGGACATTACTGTGAAGCAGCATAGTAATAGGACCTATATGCAGTGATATTTTCCCAGACTATTCTGCCAGCCTCCAGCAATCTGCAAATTCCCGAGCCTGAAGTTATATTTTTGGTTTTTAATGGCTATCAAGGGAATCATTTCCCCCATAAATTTTTAATAACCACAATGCCTTGTGACAAGGTGATCTGCACCTTAATTGTACACAGTGAGAAGCCACTAAGAGGCAGTTGGACTGATTTCTGCTGTTTCTTTAATCGTCAATAGCTAGGTCTGTGCTAGTATGTATGACTTTTCCCAATCCAGACTTCTATTTTATTCTGCAGATTGTTAATTAATTCATTCAGTGTCATTGTTCTTAGCGGTCTTTCATTCTTCCTGTAAGACAAACATTTTGATAATGACTAACTACGTTTGTGCAGATGGTATAACTGAAATACTGTGACGGCTTTTCAGAAGAGCTGGTTTAACTTAGTCAGCTTAACAAGGAAGTGATTCCTAAATCCAGATGAATTTTTTTGGTCAAACTACATGAGACGGAAACTTATTTTAAACTATTCAATGAAAAATGAAAATAGAATAAAAAATGCTTTCTACAACACAGTTCTTATTTTCTTTATAGCTCATGCTGTCAGCAATGTTCAAATAAGAATAAAAGATTCTCTTCGATTTGTAATGGAGCTGTTTGTCATTTCTTTTTTCTGATGTTATTTTCAATATAACTTTCAAGTATACAGGTAGCTGCCACAAGGTTAATCATTGTATTGGGCTCAGGCAGCTTGTTTGATGTTACACTTTTTCATAAGCTACCTATATGATTTAGAAGTTTAATTCCCACTTACATTAAATGAAACAGTCCTGTGAAAGGAGACAAGAAGAGATGGTTGTCATGCCCACAAAAAAGAGTCATTATTCAGAATTCTACCTTTGACAGTTACAATTCTTTTCTTGGGTATATGAAGCATTTTCTCTTTCAGGCAGTTACTATTTAATTATTAATATAAAATAGAAATTCTCTAGCAGGAGAAATGAAGATAGATGTAGGCTGTAGCCCATAGCTGTAACCTGATGAGTTTGGCAATACCTGAGTTACATGAACTGAGGTTAAAGTTTCTATTTTGATTACTGAGATAAAGTTTGAACCTGAGGCTATGGCTACTCTATGGTATGCCTGTATTTTATATTGCTAAATAAAACAGAGGCAGGAACTAGTCCTTGACTCCAGATATAAGTGGCTTGAGTGGACTCAAGTTGAGGCTAGGTAGAACTCATCCCTTTTATAGCCGATTGGATGCATCCATAATATTTTGATGTTGGTCCAAGTTTCATCTCAGTTCATGAAGTACTGACACTCTGCCTCCTAATACTCTGCCCCTTGACCAACATTAATGCTGCAGACAGACTGCCAGCACCCTGCTTCCTGATACTCTTGATCCTTTACTGATACTTGGGGAAGAGTGACTAGAAAACTGCCCAGCAGAAAATGACCTGGGGATGTTGGTTAACAGCTGGCTGAATATGAGCTTTCAGTGTACCCAGGTGGCCAAGAAGGCCAATAGCATCCTGGCCTGTATCAGGAATAGTGTGGCCAGCAGAACTAGGGAAACAATCGCCCCCCCTATACTCAGCACTGGTGAGACCTCGCCTCAAATACTGTGTTTAGTTTTGGGGCCTACAAGAAAGACATTGAGATTTTGGAGTGTGTCCAGAGAAGGGCAACAAAGCTGGTGAGGGGCATAGAGAACAAGTGTTATGACAAGCGGCTGAGGGAACTAGGGTTGTTTAGCCTGGAAAAGGAGGAAAAGGAGGCTCAGGGAAGACCTTATTGCTTTCTACAGCTACCTGAAAGGAGGTTGTAGAGAGGTGGGTGTCCATCTCTTCTCCCAAGTAACAAGTGATAGGACAAGAAGAAATGGCCTCAAGTTACACCAGGGGAGGTTTAGATTGGATATTAGGAAAATTCTTTCACTGAAAGGGTTATCAAACATTGGAAGAGGTTGCCCCGGGAAGTGGTGGAACGGCCATCCTCAGAGGTATTTAAAAGACAGGTAGATGTGTTGCTTAGGGACATGGTTTAGTGGTGGACTTAGCAGTGTTAAGTTTATGGTTGGAGTTGGTCTTAAAGATCTTTTCCAATCTAAATAATTTTATCATTCTCTTCTATGATTCTATATGAGCAGCACGGGCAGGATGCCGCCCATACTATTCATGTAAGGTGTGAGTCTCTCAAATCGCACTGCTGGAGTCAAGGGGCGACACAACTCTTACCTGCATTCAAAAGGCATTTGCATGACTGGCTGTTGCTGCCGGATAAGCTGGATACTAAGTGTCCCTGGCACTCTGCCAGAGCCATAGCATCGCTTATAATCCTGTAGTTGCTATCGGTGATGAGGTGAATCGCTGTATAGGCCTGTTGCTGCTCATCTTTTTTACTGTCTCAATAAAGCTTTGTTTTATAATGTATTGTCAGACTCCATTACTGTTCAGACTACAAGTACTCAGTCACAACTGTTATTTTTAAAGTTTTTCAGGCCAAAATGTCCAAAATGTTAGGATTTAGTTGTATGCATTGAGCAACGCTTCTGAAGAAGAGGGTATATATTGCATGTCCTCGGGTATGATTTCAGAGAACGCAAGACAACGTGAAAGGCATCAATGTTAGAGAACCGTGTGGAGAATAAAGGGTCGGTCTTGTTGCAGTAGCATCCTGTTACCTTTTGGGAGCTGTAACTGAAAGGAACCATTCTCCAAGCTATGTCCAGTCATTCTCTTGGAAAGACTTAACTGAAATGGCCTGAAACAAGCAGTATGGAAGATCTGCATCCAGTGCCTGACCTCATTCATTGGTGCACTTTTACCCACTCAGATCCTGGAAGTGTAGTTTGATGGCGCCACCAAGACCACCAAATGGTTTAGTGTCGCCAAAAGGAGCAGTCCTATTCTCTTCAAAGCCTCTTGCATCATTACTCCGCTACTGTCAGTGAAGTCCCTTTTTCTAGCCCTCCCTCATGCCTGACAAATCTGTTTCTAAACCAGCTTAATTTGTGTCCATTCCATACCTTAGACCTAGGTTCTTTAGGTGTTTTACTTAGCTTCCAAAGGAACATTGACAGTTTTGATTCTATGTGGTAGCTTTTGTTTGTTTATTTTTTTCTTTCTTTCCAGATTGGTTATGTTGATTAAGGAGAGAGGTAGTACTGCAAAAAGGATTTTTAAACACTTTTTTTCCACCAGGCCAAATTTTTCAAGGGTTTCTTTGAAAAAGACATGGATTTGGCTGAGTTGCCCCAAAAAATGAAAATTGCTTTGCATATTGCTTGTCTCCTGAATTTTAAAAATAGAACTGTGGAAAAGATAAATTACTTGACTTGCATCCCAGCTGCAGTTCATTGACTTCCTTTTTAATCTAAAAATTAACATGTCATTCATTTAGTGGCCAGCCCAGCCTAAACCATAACACCTCCAAAGATACAGTACTATACTATTGATTAGGAGAAAGTAACCCCTTGTAGCGATGTCGATGTCAACACAAGGAGAGCAGCAAAAATGGTTTAAGTCATTAGGAGTAGACACTGGAAGTATGTGCATGAGTAAGAAATTAAAGAAATTTACTATTAATTAAAAAAATTGAAAATGAACTAGTAAATGTTTATGCATTTATTAAGAATTTATTTAAATAATTCTGTCTAGCTCAGAATGAAGTAACAGGTATACAATACATGGTTAACATTCACTGACTATAAAGAGCACTCTTCCTTCATTAATTATAGCTTTAGAATTTAAAACAAAAATACAGGATAAGAAATTATATAGTCGATTAAATAAAATGAAACAGAATTAAATTTCTGTAAATTTTCATAATTTAAATGAAAAATATTGCTATTTTATATTTTTGTAAAATTTTAGGGTTTTAACTTACTGGACCATCTCCTTAAAATTAGTTTAATTTTTACTTATCAAAATTTTTATATAGAAAGAGTATAAGGTATTAATATTTTTAGCAAAGAATTAAGGATTTACACCAACAGAAGAGTAAGGATTATGAAGTATTCATTATAACTGAGTACTTATTAAGCATTCCAGACACCATTAATATTTCTAGCACATAAGCCAGACTCTACAGATGTTAATTACAGGAATCATCTTATTATGTTCCCTGGGACAGGCATAAATGAGTAATACAATTAAGGTGGGTCATTTTTTCACAGATAGATCTGTATCAACATACAGATTAGTAGTGATGAGTGGATTGAATGGAAATCCCATTACTTTTCCTAATTGGTTCATTTATTTTCCTACGGAGGAAGATCAAATATAGTATTTTCACAGTATACAAGATATAATTTTCTGTTTAAATTAACGTTAAGAAGTTCTGGTTTACTTGGGGTTCTTTCCTTATGTTGTTTTCTTAAAAATAAATAAATAAATAAATAAACCCAAACAAACAAAAAAACCCTCTGTAATGAACTATTCTAGATGAATCTATAAATCCCTAATTTATTGTGCAATACCCTGAAGAATTTATAACAGATGGAAAGAAAAGTATTGCCCTACACAGCCAAGGGGGAAAAAACCCCAAACATAAAAGATAGAGATATTAGTGAAATGACTAAAGATCACTCAACCCCATCAAAGTCCTTTTTAGCATTGCATGTCTCCTAGGATGCCATCTAATTGTTGCAACAGCTTCAACCTTTTGACTCCATGGTTATATTTCATAGGTTATTCCATATGTTTACAAATCCCTGCACGATCAAATGTTTCTTGAACTCTGCTCTTCCTTTTTTCCCTTTTTTTCCCCCACAAATCTGACCCACTGGATTTTTTTAACTCTGCAGCACAGAATACTGTAACGTGTTTAAAGTCTGAGTAGCTTTTTTTTAAAATCTACCTTTAAAATACATTATTATACCACCTTTATTGAAAGTTATAAAACTTGTTCCCTTCCTTTTCCCTTCCCTTTCTCTTCCCTTTTCTGTCTTTCTGTCTGTCTTTATATCTTCTTTGTGATACATACTTTAAACCTCCTTTCATTTGTTTGTCATTGTTCACAGTTATGTCTCCAGGGTATTTTCACACATAAAGTAGACAAGCTCAGTGCTTTAACACCTTCTCCAACTCCAGAAATTGCTTTATGTATCCATAAATAGACAATCAGCATAATGATAGGCAAATAAGCGTTTAAACTGCATTGCAGTTGCTGGAAAGTGTCACAAGTTATGCGGCATTATAGATAATTATTTAACTGTATAGAGTGAGAATGCATATGGCAATGTTTAGACTTATCTCTATTTAAAAAACCAAGCCCACACAAAAACCCCAAATTGCTGTTATTACATTAGAGGGTGAGGATGCTTCAGAGACTTCAAAAGAAATATGCCATTTCACTATCAACTTTGTCTGGGATGGGATATCCATCTGTGTACAAGAAATCTCTAGAATCTGTGAAACATTATATCACAGGACCAGATTCCTAAGAAAGACTGTATCACTAGCATTTATTGTGCTACCTCACCTCAGCTGTTTTAAAGACAAATAGACGACATTTTATACGTCACTGATCTTTCACATACATCCTTCAGAGGAAAAGAAAAATAAAAAAAGAACAAATAGAATGAGTATTTTGTAAAGATATTCTAATTTTCTGATGATTACTGGTTTGTTTAGAACTGTCAGCATAGTATGGTCTTATACAAAACCAAAAAGACATATTTCAATACAACAAAAAATGTAAGGCTTCTCTTTGCTAATTTGTAATCCAACTAAAATATATTTTTAGAAAAATATCCAAGCTTGTCCCAAGTATGTCAGTAATAGAAAGTCCACCTGATTATTTCTGCTATTGATTGATCATCTCAGTGGATGTAATTTTGCTCTTTTCTTTTACTTTAAACTGTTTTTTGTTATCACTTGTTCATTCTCTATATATGCTGATAAAATTATACCTTAACATTTTTTGTTAAACTAAAATGATTGAACATGTGGTGTTTCAAACTATTCAGAATGCTTTTAAAGTTAGGAATTTTTCCTTTGGTCTTCTTTGAGTCTTCTGCAGCTAATACTTTCTTCTTGGACTGCAGACAGCAGAACTAGCCATGGCTTTCCATTATTAGTTCCACCCATGCGTAGTGCAGAAACGTCCTTCTTATTGCTCAGTACTATTCTCTTTATCCAATCTTTAATCTTTACCAAAATCATACGGGCTTAGTCACTTTTATTTGATTCAGATTATACTGAGTTCTTTGTCTTATTTCAGATGGTTCCAGAAAATACAGGATATGCTTCTTTTCCTTTTGAAATTTAAAAATCTGTGGAAAACTTCTGTTGCTGAAATTGCCACTTCTCTTCAGAAGAAACAAAAGCTACTCTCTCTACATTGTGTATATTTCAGTTCTGCTGCTTCTTGCGGTTAATATCACAACATAAATGCTACCTTTGAATTATAGTATATTCTTAATGTGTTTGAGAAAAGTTCCTTTGAAGTCTGATGAAAAGAGCAGAGAGAATCTTTTATAGTATTTCTTATATAGATTTCTCTTTTAATAATTGATTCTTGTTCACGAAATGGAATCTTCTTGTTGCCATAGTTCATGCAGGTTTTGCTGTTAATTGGGTATCAGCCTTGCTGGAATTTTAAATAAGCTTTTACAGACATTGCTTTCTGTAATGTTATTATATTGTAGGCTAACAAAGATTCGCTGTCCAGAATTTGGATCTGTCTCTGTCTTAGCCCTATACTGAAAGTAAGAAAAAAATGTAAAACAGTGACATTTCTTAATTTTCTTAATTTTTGCAAGTTAAATATATCTATATGGTATCTATTCTTATATTCATAAATCTATTATGTGTTTCAGAAGTTATAGTTTAATTTCATTCATACAGAAAAGAGTAGGATGCTTAAAGACTTTTGGGTTTTCTTAACTCCTACTAATTCGGGTTTTTTACCTTTACAAATGTACCAGATCTACAAGAGCTAAACAACTTGGTATGTGTATACATGTGCGTGTATTTAGAAAAAGATATACAGATACAGATAGAATGATAGAATAATAGATAGGTTAGATAGATTAGACAGACAGTTAACCTATCTGTAGAGGAAAAGAAAATGTGATATGAAGTACAAATATGAGATATGAATTCTGGTGCCAGCATCAGTAAGGAAGTAGCAGCACTGGCTTCATTTTGATCTCATTGCCTGATTACACCACTAGCATCCTTAAAAGGCTTTAACTCTGTTTTTTTTTTTTTTTTTGCCTACGCTGAAACCTATGAAGCCTTGCAGAGCTAGTGCAGATACATTTTCCTGGCTTTCATTTTGACTTATAAAAGTACTTAGTAATTTCAGCATAGAATCAGTTTTATATTCTAAGTGGGCAAAGGGAATAGGATTTCATTGCATGTCATGGAGTGGCTGTTGATAAGTGACCTTAGCTATTTTATTTCATTGTTTATGCTTTGTTTCTGCCTTTCACTTTTTGCAGAAAAAGACTTCTACTTTAAAAAATAAATTCACTGTGTTGAATCAAATGCTGTGTTTTTGAAACAGCTTTCAAGTGATCCCTTCCTACTAGGGACAATAAAAAAATGTGTGTAATGGAAAACAAACTGAAATTTAAACACACATGTACAAATAGATTAATTGAACTCCTTTTTCTTCATGTTACATTGGTCACTATTCATGAGTATTTAGGCATCCAAACCCGAATATTTCTACTTGCTGAATACCTCATGAACTTAAATGAGACTAAGGGAACTGGTTGTTAGAAAAAAAATGAAAGGCATGATAACAAAAGAGAACAGTGGAATGAAGACTAAACAAATGGGACAGATTAAAACATAAAAGTGTCTTTTGTTCAATAAATTTTGAAGCACTTAGTACACAGACCTAGTACAGTCATACAGAGAATGTAAAGCAGCTGATAACATGTTCATCTCCTCCACAAAATGTGTATCTTTTACAAATTAGTTTTGACCTACACTCTGTAATACCATCAACTTCTGGCATTTGGAGAATAATTTAGCCTTATGTCTATACTAAATTTTACTGAAAAAGAGTGTTTACTGAAGGTATTTGACATTTACAACCATTAGCCTTTAACTATGAAAACACTAAAGAGCCAGTTCTGATGTTTGTAACTGAATTTCAGAAGCAAACCCTCTGACAGTTGCATTTGCAGAGTTAGCTACTATTCCCTCTGCCAGAGTTTGGCTCAAAGTGCTGCAGCACAGAGTGGTTCTAACACAAACCTCAGTGGTGGCTTCTTCAGTGGCTCTTTCTAGTTCTTCCACACTAGATATTTGGGGGTCTTTCCTAAGACATTAAAACATCATACAGCAAATCTGCTCAAATGAAATTTTCCATTAAAAAATTCCAAAAGCACATCAGTGAGAAATGTGTCTGGTTCAAATTAAAAGGAAAAAAAAAGGAATTATATTATAAACTATATTCATTTGAGCATACCCTAAATTTTATTTAGTGGTTGAATGATCAGCTATTCATTTAATGTCTTTAAGATATCATTGGGATGTAATAACATTCAAATACAAAGTTGCAAAGTGATTGGTTTCTTGTATATTCTAGCACAAGGTTGTTTCTTTCAAGTAGCAGGCACAACTATTGATTCATAGGGCCTGTAAGTGAAGCCCTATATTGGCCACTTTTACTTCCCATTTTCACGCTTCTCTAACTTACCCAGGAGGCCTTTTTCCTTGGCCAGAAACCAGCCTTTTTCTGTTTGCTGTCCCTAAAATTACCTCTGCATGGCACTAAAACAGGATTTTAAAATGCTAATTTAAGGTCACCCTAGCATGCATAATTCTTATGTAGTGTATGAACAAAAAGATTCATTTTAAAACTTTGTTTTCTGTATGATCTAAAATTCTAGATAAGAGGATGAAAAGGAATATGGTGTTGTCATTTTACTTTACTCTGAAGTACTGAATGAATATATCTGCAAGTGCTTCAATGATCCTTTT
The DNA here is from genome assembly GCA_008921705.1 of Burhinus oedicnemus. Classification (NCBI taxonomy): domain Eukaryota; kingdom Metazoa; phylum Chordata; class Aves; order Charadriiformes; family Burhinidae; genus Burhinus; species Burhinus oedicnemus. Next base: position 741,505 of record VFFE01007015.1, read on the forward strand.
AAGCACCTGAAAACCATTGAAGTGTGCATGAAGAAACCACTTGTTTGTTGCTGTTCTTTCTAACACATATCCATTTCATTTCATGTTGTCTATTTCACTTAAGGTGAACGTAAATGTTTCATGGGTAAAAACCACAATAATGCTTTTCAGTAATATAATCCGTTAATGTAGCAGTAATTTTGTATTTTATACACCCTCAGTAAAGTACATTGACAGACAAGAAGTTGTTAATAAATTCATAAATTAAGTTAGTGTCAGAGTGTTCCCAGGCTCTGGGACTGACGGTTTATCAAGCGAACTCGTGGGAACAATCCCAGGCACAGTCTGACTTGGTCCGGCTGGCACTCTGCACCGCTGTACAGGCAAGAGTCCAGTCCCTGTTGGGTGGCTGAGGGCTCACTCATCTGGAGAGCAGCAGAGTTCAACAGTATGGGCACAAACCTTTTTGTGGCAGCTGCCTTTGATGTCAGAAAATGGTCCTGGATATGTTTAATTTATTAGCCCTGACAAGGATGATTAAGTACCGAAGAGCAGACGCACTTTATTCCTTGAAATGGGCTTTACAGCTAGTTGAATTTCATGGAAAAAAAACCTTTTAAACTTACCGACATGTAATAAGGCACACAGCGATTTAATCTAAATTTAGATCTCTACTAGCTGCCATCTAAGTTATCCTAAACTCTCATTATGGCCAAAGGAGAGGAATAAATGTCTCCAGAAGACACTCATCTAATTTATGGTAGATGTCTGTCCTGTAACAAACAGGATTTTCTTCTGGAGACGTTTATTTTCTCTTCATTGATTACAAAGTGATCCTTGCTCAGATTCTGAAAGCTAACTTTTAGATCTCTAAACATAGGTTCAAAAGTAATCCCAACCTGAATCAGCTGTTAACTTCTTGAAAGCACATTACTAGGAAGTGATTTCTTAGATGAGTTACAACAGCATTTAATTTCTGCTGTTTCCTGTAGTAGGAAGTGAAAGTTTGAAGCAAGGTTGACTAAGTAAAAATTATTAAAAAGTTCTTAGCCCAGCAGCATACTTATTTCAAGGTTTGTACTGTACCTTTTTTGCTGTTTCAGTTTGTGTAACTCCTTGACTCAGGTGTTTTGAGTAACTTCACGGCATATGTATTAAATATTTATCATCAGTGTCATCATAAGAAATAATATCCATACATTGAGTTCCCCAACATTGGACACTTTTAAGATTCAGTTGGACAGGGTGCTGGGCCATCTTATCAAGAAGGTACTTTTGCCAAGAAAAGTTGGACCAGATGATCCTTGAGGTCCCTTCCAAACTGGTATTCTATGATTCTACAATTCATATATCAAATGCTACTCCTGCAATTTTGTTCTTATCTGAAAAGGAGGACAAAAATACCACCATTATTATAATTTGTATTATTTCTCTGTAATTAGAAGGTACAGCTTTTTATTGTCAAAAACCTCATCTTCTTATCACTGTGAAAATCTCAAAGCAACATCACCACCTTCTCACCTTTGACCGAAAAAGCCATCTCCATACTAATCTAATGATCAAGTAAAATGGGATACTGCTGCCACTCAGTGTGATTTTTTTAGGGAAAATAAACAGTAGTGGAGAAATAAAAGAAGCCGGCCAAGACAAACCATATATTTTCACTTAAATAGATATCCACAGGTAGTGACCAAAATTAGGCTAAGTTATATTAACCTTTTCCATATTTAATTAAGGAGAACATTTTCTTATCTTTGAGTACAATGTCCATTCTCAGATATTTAAATGACAAAGAGAAATATTTCTTATAATTTCTGTCGTAATCTCATGCTTTCATAGAGTCACACCCTTTTGTTTTCTTCCTTGAACACTCATAGACTAAACAAAATATTTTTGTAAGTGTATGTTCAATTTTGTTCTGCTACTCTTTTTTTTTTTTTGAGAATAATTGTTAGCCTACTTTTGAGTTACTGTATAGTCAAAAATAGTACACTGTTCACCATTTTAGAAGCTTTAAAAGTTGTAAACTTTTAAAGTTGTAAAAACTGAAAAAAAACTTTAAACGTTTGTAAAAAAAAAACTTAAAAAGTTATAAAAACCCCCAAAAGTTGTAAACCAAATGTCAGAATAATACAAACAATATCAATAAATAAATTTCATGAGCAGGTCGTTTGCTGTATTCTGGGAGGATAACATTTTCCAGTTTAAGAAGTCCTCAAAATAATATGAAATTACAAGTCATTAAGCCTTAATGGTGATATTTTTCATCATAGCACAATAGATCAAGATCCTTTCATTCTGTGTTGAAAGATATATATCCCTGCTTTGTTAATTAGTGAGAGACAGATGCAAGAATTTAACGTGGAAAACTAAAATCAGAAAACAATAATTGTCCAAATGTTGAAATTCTTTTTTTTTTATTATTTTTTCAGGATTTGACTTTTATTCATAATTAAGATGAGCTGTCTTGATGATGTTCACCGTGATGGCAGATATATTTCTGAGGGTGATTTGAGCTTCAGAGATGATGCCTGGCTTTTTCTATGGAGAATTCAGGAAGGCCCAGAAGAAAAAGCCCTTTACACTCTATCCAGGGACTCTACGGGCCCTGGACCCATGTTCAAAGGTATAGCACTATTCTTTAGCTCTCTTAATTTAAACTTTTCTCTTTTCTGCCTAGGATTGACTCTAGGATAGTCCCAGTTATTGGACCTCTTTCTGCTAACTCTGCTTGCTTGCCTGCTTTGCCTGCCTTGCCAATATGTAAAGCTTAAATTAAAATCTAACATGGAACTGAATCAGAAAGTTTATGCCATACATATATTTGATACAGATGACAGAATCATTATCTGAGTTAGCAACTTGATGCTTGCAGAACTGACTCACCTGGAAAGGTTAATACTGCTAGAAATATTCTCAGTCCCTACTTCTACATGCTGCATATTCAAATAATACCATTTTACTCTCCCCCAGCTTTGTGAATAATAATAGTACTAATACTAATACTAACACTAATATACAAAGCAAAAATCCTGAAACATTTATGAAGGCGGATGATTTGGAGGCATTCTATTCAGTCTCCAACTGATATTAACTCTCAATTACTTTTCATAATCAGGCAGATGCACAGACACATGGACATATGTCAATAGACAAATTCTGGGGCTTCATATTGCATATAGAAATGAATATTAAAGTTTGCTAAAGATTTAAAAGAAACAGAAAATCTTGAAGTGCTTACTAAACCACTTCTTTCTATTAGGATTAATGAGTGCTGGACTTCATTAATTTTATGTATTTGTTCTGAATTAAGTGCTCTCCTTATGTGATTTCCAATGTAAAGCTAATATGAGGTCAGGCTCACAGTAATCCTGAAGCTGGAACATTTCTCTTTACTTTACTTTGTATTTCTTAGATTTTAGATCCATGTGTATTTTACCTGCTTTTTTTTTTTTTTTGAGAGAGAGAGAAAGAAGCATTTCATACTATCATCAAAATTCACAATTATAATTAAACATAGTGCTGTATGAGCTGCTGGACAGACACTGCCAAGCATCAGCTAGATAGGCAAAGGTCAATAATATTTCAGATGTAACAACATAAACTCAAGGAATTATACTTCAGGGTTCAAATGGACAAATTCTGTTACTGTCTGAGAACTCAGTTCTGAGTCAGATGATAACATTTTAACTAAGTTCAGCTGGCTTTGGATTTTCATCAGTGTGAGAATGAATTCTGACCAGTGTCTTTGCTGATTATGGTTTATTGTAAATTTTTTCTGTCAGGAATGTGATAGCACTCTGGAATGGTCTGGAGGTTGTTATGCTCTTGCTGTGAGTAGAGAAAATGCTGATTACTGATGTCATGGAGTTACATGGAGTTAAAATAGGCTGAAACCAATGTGATCCCAAAAGAAGAGCTGTGGACGAAGCTCCCTCCCCATGTGTAGTGCAGAAGTCAATGTGCCTTTACAGACTGTCCTGCTTTTGGCTGGGATAGAGTTAATTTTCTTCATAGTAGCTAGTATGGGTCTATGTTTCGGATTTCTGTTGGAAACAGTGTTGATAATAAGGGATGTTTTAGTTATTGTGAGCAGTGCTTACACAGAGTCAAGGCTTTTTTTGCTCCTCATACCATCTGACCAGCGAGTAGGCTGGAGATGTACAAGAAGCTGGGAGGGGACACAGTTGGGACAGCTGATTCCAGCTGACCAAAGGGATATTCCATACCATACGATGTCATGCTCAGCATAAAAAGCTGGGGAAAAAAAAAGAAAAAGGGGAACATTCACAGTCATGGCATTTTGTGTTCCCAAGTACCCATTATGTGTGATTGGGTCCTGCTTTCTTAGGGGTGGCTGAACACCTTCTTGCTGATGTGAAGTAGTGAATGAATTCCTTGTTTTATTTTGTTTGTGTGCGCAGCTTTTGCTTTGCCTATTAAACTGTGTTTATCTCAACCCACAAGTTTTGTCACGTTTATTCTTCTGATTCTCTGCCTCGTCCCACCATGAGGGGAGTGAGAGAGCGGCTGTGTGGTGCTTAGTTGCCGGCTGGCGTTAAACCATGACACAGACACAGAGTATTCTGCCTGCTGCTGATGAGAGAAAACTACAAAAGCATGACATGTTTGAAGTTGTTACAGTTTTCATAAATGAAAAGCAACATGGTGAAATATGCAATCTTAGAGAAGCTGAATTATTTCTGTTCCTATAAATCACGTTCGCTATGGAAATTATCCCACAGTTGTTCACTTCAACTGCAGTAGTTTGCCTTATTGTAAGTATGAACAGACAAGTATTAAAAAAGACAAGTCTCCACTCTTTTACTTAAGAAGGGTAAGAAGAAAATCTTGGGGAGCTAGAGGTCCATCAGTCTGCCAGATCCCTCTGTAAGTCATGCCCAGTTACATGAAGGACAAGAAGGTGATTAGGAACACCTGATAAAGAAGGAGCAAGGCCGAATCATGCCTGGACCATTTCATAGCCTTCTAGGAAGAGAAAATAAGCTCTGTTGACTGGTTAATATTATTAGAGACCTAGAAGATGGGATGGAAAACCTCAGCTCCACAGATAATAACCAGCTGCTATGATGGGGAGAGCTGCTATTCATAGGGACCTCAACAGGCTTGAGGAATTTCATTAAATTCAACAAAGGCAAACGTGAAGTCTTGTACGTGGGCAGAATAACTCCAGTGCAAGGGTTCAGACTAGACTCCTGCTGATTAGAAAGCAGGCTGCTGGAAAAGGCATTGCAGTGTGCAGGACAAGAAGCCGAGCATGAGTCATCTATTGATGGCCCTTGCAGCAAAGAAAGCCAATCACCTGCCGGACTGTATTAGCAAGACTGAAGCCAGTTGCCACTGGTTGGCATCTGGAGCACTGTGTCCTGCACTCTCAGGTCTGCAATACAAGGAAGACTTTGACATGTTGGAATTAAGTCAAGTGGAGTGCTATCAAGGATGGTTGGGGTGTTGGAGCACAGGACGTGTCACTGAGGGAAAAAGTGCCACTGCCTGGTTCAATTTATGAAACAGAGAAAGTAAGAGATAGGCTGTCAGGGAAAAGCTCCTCCCATAACTCATGCACACACACCAATGGAGACCCACCATAGTTATTAATCCAGTGACATGACACTATGCAGTTTGGACACCTGTTTAACAGTGCTCCCCTCAGTCTCTACTGCTTTGGGTCTTTACAGCTAGATACTGTAAAGGTATGTGAAAGCAGAGTGTCTGCTCCTCTAAGGATATGTTATCAAAGGTCTTTTCAATTAAAAAAATAAATAAAAAAAGGAGGAAGTCATAAACAATAACATAAAGTGCCACAAAACTGAGGGAGGAATGATAAAGGAGACAGGGTAAGAGGAAGCAGCAAGGAAGAAAGCAAGGAAAATGGACAGAAAAAGTGTAAAAGGGGCCAGTCAAGTGTAAAACAGGCTGGTCTGTAGGCTTGTCTGTCTGAGCCTTGTGCCTGATCACCCTGGCTCTAGGTAGGGATATCAGATGGGTGGAAAGTCTGTGCTGGTATTCAGGGAACCCACAAGTGTGGGGTGCCTGTGGGACAAGTGTGTGAGTGCTACCTGTTCGCAGCGAGCACCCAGCTGGACTAGCTGGTGAGTCAGGAACCTGTGGGGCAGGTAAGGGGGGTCGGGATCAGGGCAGGGATGTCGGGCAGGCAGAGGGGTCGTGCCAGTGCTTGGGGGATCTGTGAATGTGCGTGTGCTTGTGAATCTGGGGAGTGTGGTGTGTGTGCTGCACTAGTGACCTTCTGCCTCTGCCAGCCCCAGAGGAGAGGGAAGTGTGGCTGTCTGTGCCTGTGTCTGGTGTGAGTCCTGTATGTGGGTGCTTCTGGAGGCAGCACCTTGTCTGTGGCCATCAGTGTGACTGGCTGTGTCAGTGTCCTCTGTGTGTGTCTGGGATACATGCTCAGCCTTGCTGCCGGTTGAACCTGCAAAGGGGAAAGTGGTAGTCGTATCCCTCAGCCTGGGCAGAGACCCTGAGTCCCTGGGGCACTGGGCTGGTCATCAGCAGCCGGGCAGGAGGGTCCTGGGCAGAGGCGGCTGGAGGAGGTGGCCACTCCTAGCTTTTCTTTAGAGATACCTGCACCAGCCACTAATCAGATCAGCCCATGGTGATATCATGGTGCGGCTTTCCCACAGTTTCAGGTAGTGCTCTCCTGTCGCTTGTTGATCCACAGGCTGTACCAAGGGTTATCACATTCTGCTCTTGTTTCCATTGCCCTGTTTGCCACAGCTCACTACACCATGTGAAGAGAAGAGGAGGAAAATGAGTTTAGACTTAGTAGGAGCTAACCAAAGGGAGATCTTACTGTTGTCTTCAAGTACCTAAAAGCACAGTATACAGAAGATGGAGCCAGACTCAGAAGTATATAGAGACAGAATGAGAGAAAATGGACATAGGTTGTAAAAAGGGAAAATCAGATTATTTTCACCATTGCAGCACTGGAACAAGTTGCCCAGAAATGTTATAATTCTCCATCCTCGGAGATACTAAAAATTCAACTAAAATATAAACTTTGAATATAGGAAATGAGGGAGAAAGAAAATATTTTTCACAACAATCATGAAGTACTTAATCAGAGGGAGAAACACTGCTTTCAGGTAGATCCATGAAGGGTCTACAGTAGCAATAACATAAAAATATCTATCTACAAATACAGAAACCAGATACAGAAAAACAGATTTTTCAGTCTACTTACAAGGTTTAGGAAAGGAACTTAAGTATTCTTCAGCTGCACAATCATAAGATACAGTCATTGAAATATTAAAAAACTACTCATTGCTGGTCTTTAACGTTGCTACTAAGTCTGACAGTTTCTGCTGTCACTCAGCATATAATTACAGTCAACAAAGACCCACTGAGCTTTTACAAGAAACCAACTAATATGAAAGAATATCTGAGTCATTAGAAAACAAGTGCAAAGACTGAAAATGCTTTCTCTGCTTATGCCCTTAATACTTTCTAGTGATTAAGCAAATAAACTTATCATGGTAGAGTCATTAGGGTAATCACATGAATTCCCATTTTTTAGTTGTTTTTAAAACTACTTTAAATCTAAGCCTTCCTCTTGCTTTTACCTTGGCTATCTAGACAGGAATGCCTAGAGTCACAATGTAAAGAAAATTCTTTTTTTCCCACATAATGTTAGCAAGTCCTTGGTTTATCTTGTCTTAGATCAATTACTGTGCAGTGTAGCAATGGGATGTGATGACTTTGTATTTTAAAAAGCAGTGCAAATAAAAGAAATACGTTCCTTTATCTCTCATACCTTTTTCTACAAAATACGAACGTAAAGCAACTTGTTAGAATTGGGATATCTTGTGTAATGTTAACTCCTCAGAGAGTTTCACTGTTGGATGCCTGGCATACACAGTTGTTCTTTAATCCTTTCTCTTTCCTCTTCCTGACAGTAAATTTTATAGTTTTTTTTGGAACATAGCAGGGTCTGATTCTTTAGCTGGCAATAGACACCTGTATAAAATACAAAATAGAAATCAAATGCAAACTCTTTGAGATGTATAATAGACATTGTATCAATAATAACAATTAAAAAAGTAGATCCTTTAATAATCTGAAATGTAGTCACATTAAATACCTGTAAATAATAAAAACTCTGTACACATATAAATTACTGTAAGAATAACCTGAACTATAATCACAAATGCAAAACTAGAAGGTTTTAAAAGGGTTTATGCAACCTATCTTCCTGCCCTAAAACAAGCTCAGCTACAGCTGTGTCATTTTTGCAAAAGTTTTTTACCTGGTTGTTAAGGTCCACCTGCAATGGAGACGTCAGGGTTGAACTGCCCTGTAAGGACACATAAGCTGGGAGTGACAGTGAGGCAGGCAAGACAGACTCCTTCCAACAAAGGTGCAGACCCAAACAAGAAAAGCAGTGTAGGTCCATGATGATGACCAGGTTTAGCCAACAGACTGTTGTGCAAGTCTGTAATGAGAAGGCAGATTGGAGCTCAAACCAGGAAAGCAAGTCAGCAAGGCAAGGTCCAGCTCAGTAAGGTACAAGAGCAGACGCAGCATACCTACTGTGCAACTTAGGAAAGGAGCAGCCCAGGCAGGCTACGCTAATGTTCATATCACAGTGAAACTTTTCCTAATATCTGTCCTGAGTTTTCCTTGCTGCAATCTAGATCCATTTATTTCTTGTTTTATTACAGATATAAGAAGTCAATTATTGCCTTCTTTTTTAAAATACTTTGTTACATATTTGAATATTAACATATCCCCTTAGTATAAACTGTCTTAAATCAAATTTCAGATCATACTGACCTGATCTCTAACAATTCTTGTTTTTCCAATACAGATTTTCTTGAATTAGCCCCCATCTTCCCACATGTGCAGTGCCCAAATCCATGTCTAAAGAGTGCAAAGAAGAGCAGAAAATTTATTTTACCCATCTTACAGGCTACACTTTTTTAAGACAGAAAAAAAATCTTTTCTTTTTTTCACAGCAGTACGACATTGACTTGTGCTCAGCCTTATAATAGCTTTCAGATCCACTTCAGCAGAAGTAGTGCTTAGACTTGAAAGAAATTAGCAAGAAATACTAAACAAAATAGAAAAGAAAAATAACAAAGAGAAGAAAAAGACCCATCAAAACAATAAAAAGAAAGAAAATTCTTTTGGATCTAAATGTAATGTCACTTTTTTTATTACTTAAATATATTCAAGACAACCATTTTAACCTTTTCATTGTAGAGATATCAAGTTTTGCTTTCTTGAGGCTGCTTATACTCCAGTTCCCTGATGTCTGCCACAGAACCCACTCTTTATGGCTGATTTTGGCTCTGAAATTCTTTAAATAAAACTTAGGACAAGTAAGCTTCTGAAAAACAACCCAAAAGTTTCCTCTGTTTTAAACTTTTGATGATAAACACTAAGAAAAAAAGAACCTAAACCAACTCATAATGTGGAGTACAGCAATGGGAACTAAACTTTCCACTCAACTTTCCCATGTTAAAATGTATAGAACCCAGCTTCAGATCACAAACCTTGTTGCTTTAACTGTATCAGCTTGTACCTTGTTAATTAGGTATCAAGATACAGTGTGTACTGGACTCTGGACTTTAAAGATGGGAGAATAGCAGGAATAACCAGAGCAAGGGGAAGGGCAGATGCTTTCAAATCTCAGGCACACATACTTGGTAAAAAAGTTCAATCTGTTATTCAGACTGTGTCTGTTGATTTGCTTCAAGCTGTGGTTTGACCTTTGTGCTTCTTAAGTAAGTGGGTTTTGAGATCCTTCTGCTTAGAAAACGCTCTCTTCTGGAGGGCGATCCTGAGGGATAAATTGCACAAACTTTGAGCAGACTATCACCTTGTACAAGACCTTCCTCACCTCAACAAATCAAGCATCTTAAGAGCCTAAGATCTAAGGTCCACCTATGGCAGTACTGAGTGTTTATGGAAACAGAATAAGAAACAAGGTAAAGTAAGCGAGCAGTAAACATGATTTATGCCATTAATAATAAAGGACCACAGACTTTGTACTTACAAGGCAGTGCTGGGTCTAAGGGCTTGTCAGGGGTTTGCCTTGGCCTGACCTGGTTTTAGCTATTCCCTAGTGGTCAAGTGACTATTGTCCCTACCTTGCTATAGCTGAAGCTCCGTGAATACCACACACAGCAAAGGCGTGAGAAACCCAGTGATAAAGTCACTGCATAATAACGACTGGTGGAGGCTACAGTGCAGCTTTCAGACTTTAAGTGAACACCAAACTCCCCCTGAACTCCTCCTACAAAGAACTTAGGATGTTGACAACTCACTGTGGACTCCAACACATCCCTGATTCAGGGAGATGTGATCAACCTCAGGGCCTAGAGAAGCATGGATGAGCAAGAAAAACGTCAAAAATAGGGCATAGATACTAGTAACTTTTAAAGCATAACAATCTTAAGGAATTATTAATGAGTTTTTCCTTTATTCATTTTGACTAAAAGAGCTAGAATTACCACAATGGGACCAAAAAATAAATGTGGCATTCTGATTATATTGTTAAGAATTACAACTTAACAACAAATTCTTACCTATTTTCTAGTGTTTGACAGCCCTCACAGAAATAAAGTATCTTCTTATCTTGAAACCATATTTCCCATATTTCAGATTGTGCCCATTGCGTCATGTCATGTGACTGGTTACCTCTAAGAGTCTGGTTTTGTCTTCTTTACACCTTCCCATCAGGTATTTATACACGTTGATCCCTCTCAGCCTTCTCTTCTCCAGGCTCAACTGTCCGAGCTTCTCTTCATATGAGAAGTGTTTCACACTCCAAATCATCTTCAGGGCCCTTCAGTGGACTCCCTCCATTATGTGCGTGTATCTGTTGTACTGGGGAGCCCAGATCTGGACCCAGCACTCCAGATGTGTCTCACCAGTGCCAACGACCTTCTTGTCCTTAATGTGTTTGGAAATGGTTTCTAGAACTCTTTGCTCTACTACCTTCCCCGGGGACTGAGGCGAGCCTGACCGTCTTGTGGTTCCAGTAGTTACAGTTTTTGCTGCTTTTCTCTTATGTGTCTTTTTATGTCCTGTAAGAATCTCCAAAACTTTTGAGAGACATACCCCTTTTTTACAGCTAAAGCATACACACAGCTAAAAAATATGTACAAAGCACATTCTTTACCAAAGTTTCTATTAGTCAGAGTTACAGTCTGTACCTTATGTTACCTTTGGAATCCTTTAAAAACAGTAACAAATTTACTGGTTTCTCCTACTTCTGCTACTTAAGCCAACTGAAGTAATGATTTTTATATAAATTAGTATATCCACAATTTAATACGTGAATTCTTTGAATACTCTTGCAATGTGAGCCCTATTTTTTAATTCCTTTTGCATCTCGGTCATTTTTAAGCTGTACAGAATCTTTGAGAGGTTTTTTCCTTCTCATACAAGTAGTTTTGACATGATATTTCTCAAAATCTTAATATCTCCTTTACTGAGGTTCATGTATGAAGTGTAAATGAAGTAATAGTGCATATACATTTACAGTCTTAGAATTTATGCTCTCTTCATTTGAATACATCTTTTCTTTTCTTGAAACATCTTTTTTTTTTAAAGAGACACCTTGGTCTGATAATTAACCTTTGATGATTTTTTTCTGATCTGTTGTGTTGGCTTTTTATTTATCTACTTCAAGTTCATTCTTGATTGACATAAAACCTCACATTATTCTGAATAAATATTTTTTTAAAGATCTTTTTTCTGAAAATTTTCTTTTAAAAATTATCCTTGAAAAGTCTCCATGCCACATACAAATATTTTACTCTTTTAGCCACTCTTTTTTTTTTTTCATTTTCCTTTAAAATAACCTCACCATTTTTCTGTAGCTTTCTCCACTGACCTTATACTTCACTGTCGAGGGTCTCACATGTACCCTTTTTCTTCTTTGAGAATTTTACTTCAGGGTAAACCAGAGTATTTCTGTGGTCACTATTACACATTATTTTTTTATGGCACTGTATCTGAGTTATATGCATAGCTATAAAAATTCTCTTCTTGTGGTTCTCTGATTAATTTTTCCAAGAAGCAGTTATTGATGACATTAATTTATTGTTTGTATCTTACACGAACATTTACCCACATTATATGGAGTAACTGAAATCTCCTTTACAACTTCCCATCTCCATTAAACACAGATGGATAATGTCATTTCAGATGCCCTGAGGCAATGGAAGCTTTTACGCAGAGCTGAGAGGTGTGACACAGGACTTAGGGGCGATCTCTGAGCTTTTACACCAGCAGCTGGATATCACACAGAGCACCCAAAGGAAATGGCACTAGACACGTTTATGCTATCAACTGAACCGTGCCCTCCGTTTCTTTATCTATAACACTATTCTCCTTCTGAAGCTAGGTAAGTCTGTTTGAAAACATACGTTGAATTCCTGCATTAGAACAGTGAGCCATACATGTCTCCTACACTCCTAAAGTGAATACCCACTCGTAAGAGGCCGCTCAAAATCTGCTCTCACTGAGAAGGTACCAGATATGACATCCAATCATTTCATTTTTTAAGAACTTAATGCTTGAAGCAAATCCAAAAATATCTTAGAATTCACAGTTCTATTAAAATCTGTATGAAGTCCAAGGCAGTGTTGACCCACATTTGCAGCAATTAAGACAATAATACAATTAACATCAATTTCAATTAATTTTCCCCTGGTTTCCAACATATAACGCAAGTTCAATTATTTTAGAATTCTTTGAAGTAGGAGAAAACACATTATCCAAGAGGGAAAAATGCACAATACAGTTGCCACATGCAGAAACAGTCAATTTGCATGGTTATATAGCAAAGCTTATGGCAAAAGCTAAGATATTAAAAACACTTTCATTAGATTTCTAAATTCCCTTTTATGTTTAAAGGTCTGCTTTCATCCCTTGGAATACTTGGAGGGGGTGGGGGGAAGGCAGTTACTATACATCAAAATTATGCTTATATGTAAACCATCTTGTAATTGTATCTGTGAAAATGAAAACAACTAAATGTTCTTCAGGTCTTTAAAAAAATCTTGAAATTGCATTCTGTAAGATAAATTCAGGTCAGGGAAGAAATTAAGAAGAGGTACAAATTGAGTCAAAGAGGTAGCAACAAGAAAGGAAAATACATTCTAGATAAGATATGGTAGTAACATAACTATGGAAGTACGCATGCTTCAGCACATAGGCTGCAAAGTGCACCAAAATGTGCTTTAAAATACACTCAAGGAAAGAATGCAAGACAGTTTTTGAAGCAGCGGTAATTATTTACATGACAAAATAGAGTCAATCATCCTGCACTCTTAATCATAAATAAAATTGGTCATTGATTATTTATAAAGCAAGAGGAGAGGAGAGGAGAGGAGAGGAGAGGAGAGGAGAGGAGGTGAG
>VFFE01007016.1:9019-23262 GCA_008921705.1 Burhinus oedicnemus
CTGGGGTGGGGGGGAGGATAGAATCTGGGGGGATTAGGGGCAGAAATTGAGGATGGGCTGAGATTAGGGGCTGGGATTGGGAGGTTGGGATGGGGGAGCTTGGATGGGGGCTGAGATTGAGCAGCTGAGACTGGGGGGATGGAATCAGGAGGACGGAGATCAGGGACTGAAATTGGGTGTCCCCATGGTAACCAGCCGTCCCCCACCCCTCGCCATCTCCACGCCACCACTGCTGTCCCCACATCACGCTCCCAGGACAAGTTCTCCACGTGCCTTTATTGAGCGGGGACTGTGGGTGACCACAGCTCAACCCACACCGCCCACCTGGGGGGCACCCGGTGGCCAAGTCCCACCGTCCCCAGCCACATGAAGGGGGACACATGGCGGCAGGTGACAGTCCCCACCACCTCCTCCGCAGTGGCATCCCAGTGTCGAGGGCTGGAGCATTGAGCATCTCCTGGACGGATGGTCTGGGCAAGGTGGGGGTGACCCGGTGGCCCCCCACTCACAGCCACCGCAGGGAGAAGCCCTGGCTGAGGCTGAGGCCAAGGTCGCTCACGGTGAGAACCTGCAGGAGGAGAAGAGACATTCTGGGGTACAGCCTCAGCGGGGGGATGCAGAGCATCCTTTCCCCTACCCAGCTGGGCTGAGCTCCGCTCCCCCTGAACCCCAACATGGTGGGAGAGCCACTCCAGAATCCTCACCCACCTCCTCGGCCACCAACCCTGTGACAAGGGCTGGAGGAGGAGGGATGGAGACCCCCAGGATGGGGACCCCCAGGACAGCGCACCCCGAGATGACGCCATACCTCGTTGTCCAAGTAGGAGAAGGGCTTCTCCTGGCCGTTCAGGAGGACCTTGCTGGGTGGCTCCCGCACCCCAAAGATGCTCAGTGTGCCAATGGTGACCTCGGTGGCCTCAGTGCTGGCGTGAAGGACAGTAGAGGTGAAGGTGTTCTGCACGAGGGAATGGCATGAGCTCAAAGTGGCCAGGTGTCACGGGACGCCCCCCACTCCTCCCCTCCCCACTGCGTCCCACCTGCGTGACGTTGAACACCAGGTAGGAGTAGCTGCCCCGCTCGAAGGTGTCCAGGCTCTCGCCGTCATCCCAGAAGAGGTCACCCCAGGCGGTGCCACTCTGGGACAAGGCTACGATGAGGCGCAGGGGGTTCCCTCGGGTTGCCTTGGTGGTGGTCTCCGGTTTCTGGGGTTCAAAGACATGGGTGCTGTAGGATTGCGAGCACCCAGGACGGGGGTCCGGGAGCTGAGGTGCTGGTGGGGGGACACAAGCTGTGGACAGCCCCCGGGGAAGTGACGGGTGGTTGCTCACCTGGGTGGGCAGGATTGCACCCTCCCGGACATGCAGGTTGAGGTGGTCCAGGGGTGCTGACATCTTCAGCGTCTCCCCGCTGCTGTTCACCGAGGAACCCTGGGCAGGTGGCAAGAGACAACGGGTGTGAGGGGGTCAGGGGCATGGCGGGGGGCTCGGGCACGGGTCTGGGGAACAGCCATCCCCACCCTTTCCCCCATCGGGGCTTGCTGGGCTCAGCTGTGGCTTCCCACCCACAGTCCTGAGACAGTTAAGCGAGGACCATCGGGCCCCCGGCCAAGCGCCGGGATGCTCCTCACCGTGTAGAAGTCGTACCACACGCCTCGGGGGAGGTAGCCCATGACCGAGTCCACCCCGGGCTCCAGCACCGGTGTCACCAGCAGGCTCTGGCCCCACAGGAACTGCCTATCCAGCCCCAAGGTGGCCACATCCCGGGGGAACCTGCGGTGGGATGGAGACGCCGCTGGGATCGGCCGCTTCTCTGTGATCCAGCCTAAGCATCTCCCCAGCTCCCGGTGGGGACGCTCTTACTCAAAGAACAAGGGCCGGGCGACGGTGTCCCCTTGCAGATGGGCACGATGGAACAGGGTGTAGAGGAAGGGCAGGAGGGAGTAGCGGGTCAGCAGCACGTCCTTCATGGCCGTCCTTGCCGCAGGGCTGAACACTGTCGGGTCTTGGGCCTGGGGGAGATGCGAGGAGTCAGCAGCTGCCCCATCCCCAACCCCATCAGGCGTACCCACTGCTCCTGCCCTCCTGCATCCCGCATCCCGCATTCCGCATCCCACTCCTGGGAAGCCTCCCACCAGGCACGCTGCCCTTGACCTTCTCATTCTGGGTGTTGTGGTTGCGGGTGAAGGGGTAGAAGGCACCGAGCTGCATCCAGCGGGTGCACAGCTCCTCCGAGGTGCTGCCGGAGAAGCCGCAGATGTCCGCCCCGACCAGCGGGATGCCGAAGAGGCTGAAGCTCAGCAGCCCTGCGGGCAGGGACGGTCAACAGGGTGCAGGGAGTTTTGGAGTTGTCTCCAAACAAGCAGAAAGCTTGATGGAGCTGGGGGTGCTGGTAGGGGGTGTCCGCGTGCAGCCCGTGCCACCCACCTGGAATGGAGTAATACATGTCCTTCCACTGGCTCCGGTTGTCACCCAGCCAGTGCCCTGAGTACTGGCCCTGGCTGGGGAAGGTGGAGCGGGAGATGACAAAGGGGCGCTTCCCCCGGATCTGGATCAAGGCACTGGAAAACAATGGGGAGAGCCGGGGGCAGGAGGTGAGAGCAGCCTCCCAGGAGTTCACCTTATCCCACAAGAGTGGAGGGAGAGGTCCAGCCCCATGGCTGCTGTGCGGTGCCAGAGGGTTGGCACAAGCAGTACGGGGAATGCTCAGTGCCAGGTCCGGCCTCATCCACCCATCCCTCCTGGAGCAGTGTTGGCTCCCCTCCTCTGCCGGGTTATTCCCATCCCGGAGGCTGTGAGCAGCCAGAGCATCTCCCCTTTGGGCCAGGCACTCAAATTGTAGGACAAGGGTAATGGTTTTAAACTAAAAGAAGGCAGATTTAGACTAGATATAAGGAAGAAATTTTTTACGCTGAGGGTGGTGAAACCCTTCCCCAGGTTTCCCAGAGAGGTGGTAGATGCCCCATCCCTGGAAACATTCCAGGTCAGGTTGGACGGGGCTCTGAGCGACCTGATCTAGTTGAAGATGTCCCTGCTCATGGCAGGGGGGTTGGACTAGATGGCCTTTAAAGGTCCCTTCCAACCCAAACCATTCTATGATTCTGTGAAATCCTTGTCCTTTTCCTACACAGCCCTGAGCAGCAGGATTTTGTCCCATCCCCAGGCCAGCGGGATGCTCAGGTACCTTGCCGTGGCTTTGGCTTCCATCAGCCCGTAGAGGTTGTGGAGGTTGTAGTGCACCGAGGCTTTCTGCTTCGCCGAGGCACACACCGTCTTTGCAACGAGGGAATCGCCCAGCACGGCTGCCAGGAGGGAGAGCCCCCGTTGGAACGTGGTGGTGGTGGGGTGCAGGGGAAGCGAAGCCCCCCACGCTTGCTGGCTCCAGGCCAGCCCTCCCACACACAGGAGCCAGCCATCGCTGCCAACCCAGCACCGAAAGCTCACGCAGATGGTCCCATCCTGCACCCTGACATGACCCCAGAACGTGGGCAAGGCTTGGGCATGGATACCGGCACGCACAAGTAGGGATGGAGACATTCAGGATGTAACACGGAGACGCGATGTGTCTTAAAAATGGTTTTCTCCCATAGCACTCGGCTGCCAGCGATCTCAAAGCACGTGGTACCTACCAGCACAGCTTGTATTTCATCTCCTTCCTTACCTGGGGTGTACGGTGGGCTGTCGAGCTCTCCTGGGGGGCAGCCATCTTCAGACCCATCCATGAAGTTGGATGGCTCATTCATGTCCTAAGCAAAGAAAACCATGGCGCATTTTCAAGGGGGAGGTTTTGGAGATTAGCGGATAAACCTGGAAAAGCTGCATTTGAGGGACAGACGGTCCTGCCAGGACACACACCGGGTGTGAGCCAAGCTGCTGGCAGGGAGTGACCCAGGGGACAAGGAGGGACTTACGATCCAGAGGCCGTCGAAGGGCACGTGGGCATGGAAGCGCTGCAGGTTCTCCAGCCACCACTGTTCCGTGTCCGGGTTGGAGAAGTCTGCGAAGGCAGTGAAGCCGGGCCAAACCTGCGGGAACACCACAAACCCACGGGTTCAGCAGGCAGGCAGCTTGCGGGGGGCTGCCGCAGGGAAGAGGGTGCCACGGGGCTGTGAGCACACTGAAGGACCTGGAGGGGGGAAACGGACAACAAAACAGAAGATAAACCCAGGCTGACTGCTTCGAGTCCTGGATGCTGCACGCGCAGCATCCCTCCTGCCTCCGTGGTACCCAGGAGCCTCCGTGTGCTGGGGATCCCTCTGCAGCCGGGTGGGCAGCAGCAGCTCATGGAGTGGCTGCTCTGCCTCTGCTGGCACAAGCCCTGACACCAGCCAGGCCAGGGCACGGCAGGGAAGAGCTGCGATTTCTCGGCACTTTGCCTCGCTCCAGGAATTTTGGCCAATTCATTTTTCCCCATGTTTTCAGGCTGCATTAAAAGTCCTCTCCTTGCAGACGGCGAGGGAGAGCCAGTGGGAGCAAATGGAGGGGACAAACTGGAAGGGAAATGCTGTGGAGCAGATCCGGAGGTGTGTGTCCATGACGGACAACCTCCCCTCGCCCCAGAAACGGGAAGGGAGAGAAATCAGATGATCGGCCTTGGGCAGCACCGCCAACTCCATTGAGCTCATATGACTTCCATGGGCTCCTCCACCAGGGCAGGGGCTGGCTCCCAGGCTGGTGGAGATGCCAGGAGGTGACACACAAGGCCAAGGGCTGAGCCAGGCTCTGGCAATCATCCCAGAGAGGTTCCTCGGCCGCTTGGCTTTCCCTCCAGCATGAGGGATGAAATCTCTGCTATTGCACAACCCCGCGGGGCTGGGATTTCCCACCGGAGCTCCTCACCTGCCCGATGAGCGGCTGCCCTTGGGTGGTGTTGAGGAACAAGCCCCGTCTCAAGCCTTCATCGAAAGGCCAGTAGGAGCCATGAGGGTTGGTGCTGCTGATGCCGGGATCCTGGGGATGGAGCAGAGGGTTAGCGCCTTCCCCGGCAGACCGTGGCCCCTTCCCCCTGCCAGGCTGGTGTGATTCAGAGAAGATGACAACCCAGAGCCCACACACGGCGGCTGTTTCCCCCAAGGGGAACAGAAACTTGCTTCAACACTTCCAGGCATGTTTTCTAAAATGCCACTTCTGCAAGTCCCCAGGACCCGTTAGGGTGTTTTGGGGAGGGGGGGACAAATACAAAAAATCTTGTGCTTATGCAAGAAACGTCGGGTCATGGACAGGCTTGGGCTACAACAGGAGTTCAACGGGGAGGGAACCCCACCTGTCCCTCCCCAGGACCCGCCGGTCCCCACCGCCCCCAGCAAGCAGAACCTGCGCTCCCTTTGCTTGCGGAGGGAAGAAGGGAGATCACAGCTGGGTCATGAGATCCGAGCACTCATGGGGATGTGGGGGCACCCAAGCCGAGCACCCACGAGTTAAACAGCCTGACCCGCAGTTCCTCCACCCACGGGGCACAGGGGCATCCTTGTACTCCTGCAGCAGACAGGAGCACAGCACGAGAACCTGGCCCATGTCTGCACGGTCCCTGTGCTGAGGGGATCTCCAGTGGCCATTTACAGCTGCCTGCCCAGCACTGGGGACCGACGTTGGATAAAAATCCCCGGGGACCAGGGATGATCAGCTGGGACCACAAGTATCCCTTACGCCTCTGCCTCGCAACCCGTCTCTGCAGCAAAAACAGCACAGGGGGAGGAGGAAGGGGAGTACCAAGATCATAACGTAGCGCTGTCCGTGTTTGTGGAGGTCTTCTACCAGTGAGGGGAGGGATGCAAACTTCTGGGGATCAAAGGTGAAGTCCCGGTACCCGTCCATGTAATCAATGTCATTCCACTGTGCATCCTGCGGGACAGAGGCTCAGGGATGGGTGACAGAGCCTGGATCCCCCCCCTCTACCGGTCTGGGGGGTTACCTGGGGGATCTGGTAGTTCCTCATGGCTCTCGCGGTCTGCCAGGTTTCGTTGCTGGATCCATATCCCCAGCGGCAGAGGTGGAAGCCGAGCGCCCAGAGGGGTGGCATGGCTGGGAAACCTGCAGCAAGAGAGTGGGAGCACAGATGGGGTGTCCCGAGATGACTGCAGCATCTCAAAAGGATGTGAGGGGAAGGGGAGAAGGGGGAAAGGAGGTGAACGCTGCCCCCTGATGTGCTGGGAGGGCTGGGGATGGGATGGCTGGGGACCGTGGACCATTCCCCAACTGGGAAGACTGGGGACAGTGGTGAAGCTGGGGTGAGACAAGGATGGGGGTGTGGGGAAGGTGCCCGCAGGGTGCCACGTCAGGCTGCGGACACTTACCTATCACCTGCTGGTACTGCTGGATGACCATGTTGGGATCGGGTCCCAGGAAGATGTAAAAATCCAGCACCCCGCCGATGGTCCTCCAGGTCAGGCCAGGAGCGGGCTGGAGGGCCACCTCTTTGCAGGGGTGGGGAAGAGAACAAGACAGTGAGGAATGGGAAGCAACCTCCAGACCCCAACCATCACGGCAGGGACCAGGCAACGCTCAGCCTCCGGCAGGGGAACGGACAAATCCCTGCCTTGCACTCAGTGGATGCTAAACAGGCACCTGGAAGCTTAAATCATCACAGCCTGGGGAGATGACTGTTTTATGCCGGGAGAAAGCTTACTATCTTAAAAATTTGCTCTTTAAGCCCAAAGCTGCACCCTTCTCCCAGCTTCCACTTAAAGACCAGGCACATGCAGGGCTTTCTTTCACGTCCTCCCCCCCAAATCCCCTCCCAAGTGAACCGAGAGCTACTTGTACGAGCGAGCACGTGGGACCAAGGGCTTTCCTGGGGAGGGTTTTTCACAGGAAAAAGTCCTTGAACCTCAGCTCAGGCGGTTGCATCTCCCGTGAGCTCCTCCTCGGGAGCATCGCTGCAACGAAGCCGAGCGCAGCCGGAGCTAGGAGAGCCCCGGCATGTGCAGCATCAGCCCAGCTGGCTGCTAAGCGGCGGCTGCTGGGAGGGACGGGTGGTCACCGGTGCCATCACCAACACGGCAGGAGCCCGCGGGAGCTGCTGCCTTATCAGCTGGCACACACGGGCGGATCCCACGGCCGCAGCCGGCGGAGCACAGCTGGGAAGAGCGCGGGCGGCACTCGGCATCCCCGGCTGCGCCCCAGCCGTGCCACGCCACCGGGCCTGGGGGCAAGGCCGTTTCGGGCGGAGGGGGAACGGGCACGGACCCGCACACGAGGGACTTGCTTTTCCGATGGCAACTCAGCAGCTGGGCATGTGGTTAAACTGCTCGGCAGTTGCTAAAGAGCCTCACTGTAGCCAGGAAACAGATGGCTATGCTCAATAACGGAGCCATCAAACCACATCTTTCCCTTTTACGGCTTCCTCTCGCCCCAAGTTCCCAAACCGGCTGCTCCAGCAGCTCCCATCTGTCCCCATCTGCCAGGTCCTCCTCCAGGGACAAGCCACCCGAGGTGCCGCGGGACACCTACCCATCGCGTTGCTGTTGAGGAGGAAAACGCCGTGAGCATTTCCACCCTCCTCCATCAGCAAGTAGAAGGGATGAGCGCCGTAGAGGTTGAACGATTCCTGCAAAGAGGAGGTGCCGGGTGAGAGAGCAGCGCCCAGGCAAAGCAGGAGAGCCCCATGTCACCGGGGCCGAATAAATGGCCCCGAGTTGCATCTGCTGCCACCACATAACCAGGCATCTGTCACCCCCCGTGGAGGACAAGGCGAGGGATGAGGATGGTTTCGGAGCTGGCGCTGAAGGCCATGGGAGGTTGCTTCTTCCTTGCAGCTCGGGGGCTGCTACCGAGATGGGCTGGGCGAGGGGGAAACCTCCTGCCTCGCCGTAACCTGTTGCACGAGCAGCAGGGTGGAGCGGAAAACGCCCGGGGCCCTCCGAGTGCCAAGAGCGTTTTGCAATTGCTCTGAAATCCTCCCTGGCACATAGAATAGAATCATAGAATAGAATCATAGAATCGTTTAGGTTGGAAAAGACCTTTAAGATCATCTAGTCCAACCGTTGACCCTATTCTACCAGGTCTGCCACTAAACCATGTCTCTAAGCACCACATCTACACGACTTTTAAACACATCTAGGGATCATGACTCGACCATCTCCCTGGGCAGCCTGTGCCAATGTTTGATAACTCTTTCCGTGAAAAATTTTTTCCTAATGTCCAGCCTAAACCTCCCCTGGCACAACTTGAACCCGTTTCCTCTTGTCCTGTCGCTAGTTCCTTGGGAGAAGAGACCAGCTCCCGTCTCACTACAACCTCCTTTCAGGGAGTTGTAGAGAGCAATAAGGTCTCCCCTCAGCCTTCTCTTCTCCAGACTAAACAATCCTAATTCCCTCAGCCACTCCTCATAAGACATGTTCTCCAGAACCCTCACCAGCTTTGTTGCCCTTCTCCGGACACGCTCCGGCACCTCAATGTCCCATATCTGCCCGTCGGCCTCGACCACCCCCTGCCTCTCCCAGTGCCACTGCCCACCCCCCTGCCATGTTTTCCCAGGGCTTGTCCGATGCACTGGAGAGCGGTACCCCCGTCCTCACCCCCTGCACCCCTGCGGGGAGGGGGGAGACGGTACCGTGGGGGAGACGTCACGTGCCCACAGCGTGAGGGTGTTCCAGTCCAGGCTGTGCAGGAAAGTGCCACGGTGCTCCCCTAGCCCGTAGAGGAACCTGGACGGGAGCGATGTGGCTATCTGGAGAAACTGGTCAGCGAAAATCAAGGGGGCCACGGTGGTGTTGAGCCTGCCAGGGTGACACCGAGGGGGAGAGAGAGAGAGAGAGAGTCAAGGGGAGATGCTGGGATCCATCTGGATCCATTTGCCCGCCAACAATTGACCCTTTCCCTCTCGAAGCAGCCCAGGGGCCAGCACGGCAGCGTGTGTCCCACCCTGCAGCCAGCCCCAACACTTTGGCCCAGGCGGCAAATTCAGCCCGAGCCTGAACCAGCCTGACCCAGCACGGCGCAGCCTTGCCTTTGACACCAGAAGTTTCCACCCAGGTTATTATTAACCGCAGAGCCGATACGGCGGTGGGGTTTTTCAGCCTGTCGTCACTGATAAGCAGCTCCCAAGTGAAGTACGGACCGCAGGCACCAGCAAATGGGAAGGAGGAGGAAAGGATGGGATCTCAAAACAGCCTGGCCATACATCGACCAGCCGTTGGTGCTGACCAACAGCTTAGTGTGGGCAAAGCCACGGAGGTGACTGAGAACAGCGCAGCAAAGCCACCCACAGTCCTTTCCCACAAAAAGCCTGGAGCTGGGGGTGTGCCTACAGCTTGGACAGCCAGGGAAACCCAAAAGCAGGGTGAAACAGGCAAAGCCACAACCCTTTGGTGGCCCTTTCCCCGATTCACCAGGTCCCTTATTGGTGACGTGCTGGGGACCTGCACAATGTTTGGCTGCTGTAGGACCTGGCGAGGAATTAGAGCACTGGGAGATTTTTGGAGAGGTGCTGATCCCACCCAGCCCTGCCACAGCCACAGCAAGCACGTGGCCAGCCCATGGGGAACCATGTGCTGCCGCATCTCTGCATGAGCGCTGCTGGAAAGATGAAGACAAAGAGTAATTATTGGCTGGAGATCCCACAGTGTGGTTTTCCCTAAGGAAAAACCTCTGGGAAGCGTGCTGGAGCCTGCCTAGGGTGGGATGAGCTTTCCCCTGCTCGCTGTGGGATGCGGAGGAGGTGGGTTCTTACAGCACTGTCCCCGTCGCCCTGCGCCACAGCAGCACCCCAAAGGGGTCCCGAGAGAAGTCCAGGCTGTAGATGGGGTTTTCCGCTCTCTTCATGGCCCGGGGAACCTCGAGAGGAACCTCGTACCGTGGGTTGGCCGCATCCGTTATCTGCAAAAGGGAGAAAACGTGCTTTAAAGACCAGCAAAGCAAGAGGGCAAAGGGTTGGAAATGCTCGCTGAGGCCGCATACAGCCATGCCTGGAGCATAGTGGATTCCAGCCCCGGTCTGGGCAGGGGATGGTCACCTATGGAGGTGGGATGGAGGGTGCAGGGATGCAGGAGCATGGTCACGAGCTCTGGAGGAGCTCACCTTGATGTGCAGCCGTGTGTCTGTCTCGAACTCCACATCCAGCCTCAACATCTCAATGTCCCGGGGGTAATAGGCCTTCTCCCTCCGCACCAGTAGCCCCACCATGCCCAGCGCCGTCTGGTTGAGGCTCTCCAGGGTGTAGCTGGGGAAATCGGGAGGGTAGAAGCACCAGGGCACCCCTCGTTTGCCCCCCGCCGGCGGGGGGGTCTCGATGAAGCAGCACCCCCGGCTTTCACAGAGCTCCTGGGTCACCACCACGCGCCGCTCTGGGTAGCAGTCAAAGCGGTGGCTCTCAGGTACCAGGAGACATTTGGGGGGCAGCGTGGGTCCGGGACAGCCCCCCGATACTTGCCGCAGCACCCAGACGGTGATGGCGCTCAGCAGCACGGCGGCCACCAGCAGCCCGCTGCCCACCCACCACGGGGCCAGCTTCCCGTGGTCGGCGGGCGTCGAGGAAGCTCCTTCCTCCTCCATCCGGCACGCTGCCGGCTGCGGCACCGCCGTCGGCAGCTTCTGGTACGACTTCATGGTCCTGGCGCTGGAGCGAGGGGGAGACGGTGGTAGGTGTGAAGGAGTCGGAGGGGGAGAGCTCACCTGAGCCTCCAGGATGGCTTCCCTGCTCCCGACGCCTGCGGTTCAGGCACAGCCTACCCGCCTCTGCCCGCCTCGGCACCCTGCACCGCCATGCCTACGCCCTTGGCTTGGATGCACGCAGCAAACTCGGCAAAGGACGGCTTTGCCGGGGTCCGGTGGTCCTGACCCTGCCTGAACCCCACCTGCTCTTGGGGGGTGGCAGAGCGGCCCCTCCAGGAGTTTTTCCTGGGTCTGAATTTATGGGCTGCAGCATTTCTGGAAGCTGCAAGTAAAACCGAGCTCCTTCTGCCCGTCGGAGCAGAGCCGTGGTGCTGGGAACCGCCACTCCAAGGTGCGGAGCACCCTCCGCTCCGAGCATCCTCTGCCAGCACCCAAAGCCCCGAATCCGTGGTTTTTAGCCCCGGGGAGGGCTGGGCGAGGGATGGCAGGGAATATGCCGTGAGGTTTTGCCTCCCACTAATAAAACCTGATTTTAACAACCTCTCAGGCAAACATCTCCCGGACCGTAAGCGAAGGGAGACCCCCGCGCTTAGGAGATCCCAGCACCTTAAATAAGAGACGTAACTTTCTTCTCGCCACCTCCTGCCCAAGCCAGAGCCACCCACACCCCGCTCACCTCCGCCCTGCACAACCTCAGCCAAACGGCTCCCCCCGGAAAAGGGGATTTTATTCCTGCCCTCCCTACAATTCCGGCCCCAAAACGGCTCATCCCGGAAAAGGGGATTTTATTCCTGCTCTCCCTACAATTCCGGCCCCAAAACGGCTCATCCCGCCGGGGGGCCCGGCTCCCAAGCCACCCCCGACCACCGGCCCCCGCCCCACGCATCACCTCCGCCTTTATGCAATCGCCGGCCGCTTCCCCCACGCGTGGGTGGCTCCGAGGGGGTGGGGGGGGGCGGCAGCACCCTCGCCCCCCACCATGCCAACCCCGGGGACCTCGGCGTGCCACCAGCCCATGCAGCCCTGCGATGCCCCCCCCCCGCAGCGGTGGCACTGGGAGAACTGGGGAGGGAGGGACGGGACGCGCAGCCAGCGCCTGCAGCCGGGGCGCGGGGGGGGGTGTCCCCAGCCCGGGTTGGGGAGCCATCGCGCCCCCGGACCCCCTTGCCCGGCCTGCCTGGGCCCCGCTCCGGCCATGCCAGGGGCTTACATACACGTGTCTCCTCTTGACATTGTGGCTGCGGGCAGCGGGCGGGCAGCGGGCAGGCAGCGGGCAGGCAGCGGGCAGGGCTCCCAGCCGCTGCAGCTCTGCCTGCTCCACCGTAAAAACCCTACAAGACGCTCCGGCTCCTACCGCTCCTCTCTAGTAGCAGCGCCTCCATATATCCCCCCTCCGGAGAGTCCTCAGCCTCTCCCTCCTCTGGTTTGTGCGCTTTGTTGGGTTTGGGGTTTTTTTGGTTTTGTTTTGTTGGTTTTGGGGTTTTTTTTTAAATATATGTATCTACACTCAATGCTGTTTGAAAGCCCCAAAGTGGAGAATAGGGGAGATTAGAGGGTTCTTAGATTTTTTCCCCAGCCTGGATGCACGCAGGCTCTCAAACCCCAGCGGATTAACGCCTCTGCCCTTCTTCCAGGGTGAGAGCGCTTCGCCCAAAGCGGCGTCAAAGAGGTGCCTGGGCTGAATCCCGCCCCGTGGCTTCAGGGAATCGTGATGCCGAATGTGTTTTGAGCACACGGCGGGTGGGCTAGACTCCCCCAAACCCCACGCTTCCTGAAACAAAGCCCTTCTGCCATCCAGGTTTTCACCGGAGGTCCTTTCTCCCATGCCCTCCCGTTCATCTGGTTAACGAGTGTGTATAATTGCACGCTCCCTGCCCAGGTTTTCCCACTCTCGGGGGACCGAAGAGCTGCTCGTTGTTTACTATCGAAGGCCACCGCGGTCTGAAGGTCAGCAGCAAGGGACAACAGACCTTTGGAGCAGAGCTGCTTTCCCCACGGAATGAAAACAAAAAGTAAGAGCTGTTGTGAACAGGGCGATTCACCCAGAAACAGAATTTCGGGTGACAGGACCACCCTACCCCATGCCATATGCGACCTGCCAAACCCACGTTGTTGCAAAGACAGGGGAAAATACCTCAATTCTGGCGAACCCCACATGTGGGGCTGTCACCACGGAGGGTGAGACCCCCACCCAGGATGCAGCCAGCCCATCCCTCCTGCATTTGGGGACCACCATCTCTTGGATGTCTGCCCCTGGATGATGCAGGACGGCTCTGGCCACTCCTCGTTATTACCGCCCAGAGAGGGCACGGGGGCAGGTGGCTGTGTTGGGGACACGGGTGGCCCCAAGGATCCCACCACCAGCACCCCTCTCCTTGCTTGTCTTGGCTCTCTGAGCCACCACACCCTCCCCCTTTCCCACCCCTCCGAGGACGTAAAGGAGATCTGGAGACAAACCTCAGAGGCATCAATGAGGACCCGGGGCAGGTTTTCAACCGGAGTCTGCAAATGTGGGAGAGGTGAAGGCTGACGCTGTGGCAGTCACACCGGGCAGCAGCTTCGTGCCATCGCCTGGGAGATTGAATCAACCTCATTAGCTGAGTTCCAATAAAAAATAGGGATTTCTTAACAGCGGGGTGGTGCATCTGCCCAAACCCCGCTTGACCCAGGGCTCGCTCCGGCCGCGCAGCCCCTGGGGGCTGAGACAGACGTGGGGCTCCCCATGTTTTGCAGCTCCCGTTGTGCAAAGGGAGCCACGAAAGACGGGATCTTACTCAAAGCCTCAACTATGGCCCTTAGACGTGCTCCAACCGGGATATTTGGCCCCGAGGCTGGAAAGCACAAATTGCGCTGGGCTGACACAGACTTTCTAACATAGTTACCAACACAAAAAAATCAAAGGGAGCCCAGTTTCGACGGCAGCAGTCGGGTTTGGTCAACCCCCCCCCTGTTATTACACTTTTGACGTATTTTCATCATTGTTGGATGCTCTTGGGGACCAAAATGCCGCTCATGCTGTTGGGGTCAGGGGGTTGTGTTAGCAGCTTTTGGGATAGCACAAGGAAAGCGCAAGGACCGGGTGCAGGATCTGGCCCCAGGGCAGGATTTGGCCCTGCAGCGCCACTCGGGCGGGGGGGGACGGACGGAGGACCGGGGAGGCGGGGGTCTGAGACCCTTTGCGGGGGCAAAGGTGGGTCCGGTGCCTGGTGGAGAGGGGTAAGCCCTGCCCTGGAGCACCAGGGACCAAAACAACCCCCTGAACACCCCCGGGAGCCTCAGGGTGTCGGGGACACCTTCCCCACCTTGGGGGGGGGAGGGGGGGGCTGCGCCCCCTGCCATGGAGCACCCAAAACAACCCCCTGAACACCCCCAGGAGCCTCACGGTGTCGGGGATATGTTCCCCACTTGGGGGGGGGGCTGCGCCCCCTGCCATGGAGCACCCAAAACAACCCCCTGAACACCCTCGGGAGCCTCAGGGTGTCGGGGACACCTTCCCCACCTTGGGGGGGGGGGGCTGCGCCCCCTGCCATGGAGCACCCAAAACAACCCCCTGAACACCCCCAGGAGCCTCACGGTGTCGGGGACATGTTCCCCACTTGGGGGGGGGGGCTGCGCCCCCTGCCATGGGGCACCCAAAACAACCCCCTGAACCCCCCCAGGAGCCTCACGGTGTCGGGGACATGTTCCCCACCTGGG
>VFFE01007016.1:28511-65521 GCA_008921705.1 Burhinus oedicnemus
ATGTTGGTGTTTGTGTGTTTTGTTGTTGTTTTTTTGGGTTTTATTTTTTTTTTTTTGAAGTAGGAAAGTAAAGGGACTGTGAGTTTTGCAGGGCAGGTCAGAGGCTTGTGGAATGGACGATGCCTGTTTTTGCGCAGGTGAGAAGAGAATGAGATTGCTGAAGTTTAAGATGAGGAGAAGAGCTTAGAGGATTTGGGCTCCAGAATGGAAAGCGAAGATCACGGAGAATTCATGAATGTTTTGGACTGAAAGAGAATAATTGAGTGCCACTGTTGTTGCAAAGGGGACAGTGAAATGGCATCCGACACCCAGTATAATTTGTTGTTTGAGGCTTTGTCTCGCCTTGAGTGGCAGTAAGTTTGTAGAAATTTAGTGAAGCCCTACTTGTCTTTGGAAGAAGTTGTTAGCTTGCCTTCTTTTCTTTTTTTTTCTTTTTTTTTCTTTTTTTTTTTTCACCTTGTCATCGGAGTCTCTGGATTTCCCAGGAGGGTCCTTTGTGAAATAGGTTAATGAAAAGAGAAACCTCAGACTCGGTTCTCGTTCAGTCCTCAACATCGACATCCGTGACCTTACTGAGCCAGAAGGGGTGTCAGTGAAACGCTTCCTGGAGGCTCGTTGCCCCCGCCAGATCCGCGTGTTCCGGAGGGGAGCAGGGAGTTTCCTTCAGGTGATTTTTTTCCAACGCGTAGAGTTTGGATGACACTTAGCGTTACCTCATTTCTCCTCCACTCCCTCCCTATCTCCGAACGGGCAGATCGATGTCCTGTGTATCAGTACCAGTTATTGACTCCCACAGCAGAAGCTGAGGAAGAGAAAGATGTTACTGTCATTTCCCGGTCCTCTCATGTTCTCCAGCTCACAAACATTGGAAACTTTCCCAGACCTTACAGGTGCCTCCGAAAACAGGCAAAATGGAGACTCCTGGCACTGTTGGGGCTTTAAATGAAAACTTTAACAAAAAAGGCCAGTTGACTTGAAAATGCCCAAATGCTTCCAGTCTTTAAAACAGCTCCAGAGCTCCATAACATTCCTGGCTAGATAGGGACACCCTCTGGCTGCCCATGACCCCCGACCGGGGAAATGAGACCAGTCGCACCGAGGGGGACGGAGGTCGAACTTTGTTCCGTGGGGTCTTCTTGCTGTTGGAATGAGTTGAGAAACATATCTTTACGTGGCGCTTCCCTTGTGGCCGAGTATTTCTTTTTTTTTTTTTCCAGTTCTTGGAAGGGTGCCAAAGGCTTGTCCAAGTGATTGCTAGTTTAGTGCTGGTAGGCACTTAAATTTCTGGTCACTCGGTAAAGAACAAGAGGCCTGGGTGTTGTTAAAGCTGTTGATACCATAGCCATGGTAGGTAATCCATATTGGATATCCATAAGGACCACGTGGAAATATTTAAAGAGAGAGAAATATATATATAAATATATAATTATATACATTTTATCGTACAGATTTTTCGTAAAAAAAAAAAAAAATAATAATAATTTTTTTTCCAAGTTTGATACTGTAAATCTTTATTAAAAGAAATTGCCAGTCCAGGGCTCCCTGGGTGGTGACCTGGAGGGGAATGAAATGTCCTGGCTAAACTTCCACAGAGGGATCAGAATTGCAAGGTAACGTGGAGGGAGGAATGACCCGAAAGCTGTTGACCACGTTGGAGACCCAGCTCCTCCGCCCTGGAGGACCCTCCAGCTTGGGGTTGTCGCATTGCATTCCTCTGGGGTTTGGTTCGTTTCTGTTGGTTTGTTTTGTTTTGGGTTTTTTTCTTTTTTTTTTTTTTTCTTCTCTCCGTCCTGCCCTTGCAAGCCTGGCACCCAGGGCGAGCGCCGCGTGGGGAGCTGGCTGCTGCCCGCAGCATCGCCCAGCCGGCCCCGGCAGCGCTCCCCCCATAGCCGTACCTCTCGCTTGTCTCTCTGCTGCCGTAGTTTGGATGCCGGGGCTCCTTTCTCTGCCCCTCTTTAATTTGTTGTCCCTTCCCTGGCCCCGCTGAAGAGCGGGGGCTCTGGATTTGAGTGGTGGGATCCTCTCCCCTGGGACTGGCCTTTTCTTTGGTTGCTCTCCATCCGTAGTGTGAGGCGGGAACCGCGGGCCGGGCGGGAGAAGAGGAAAGCGTCGGGCAGGGACCAGGAGGGACATCTCTGTTCTTGTAGACCTGTTTGCTGTGCTCTCTGTTGGGAGTGGGGAACCTTTCCCTCCAGGGCAGCTCCAGATCCCTTTGAAGCAAGCCAGCGGCTCTGCTCTTGCCCCAACTCTACGTCTGCCGGAGGAGACCCGCAAAGCGCAAGCTTAAGAGACCTGGGTGACACCGCAGCTGCGGGGATGGCCGGGGAGGGGACGAGGTGCTGGCGGGTGAGCCGGTGCGGAGACGAGCTGTGGCAGGGCCGGGCGCGATGCCACGGGAGTGTGGAGCGGTCAGGCCAGCGGACGGCTCAGACCCGGGGAGGAGGAGAAGGTGGCATTTTTTTTTTTCTCTCTCGAATCATTTAAACTTCATTGTCATGATTGTTTTTATAAAAAAAAAAAAAAAAAAGGAAAAAAAGAAAAAAGAGACAAAACAAAAAACTTTTGTAACGTGGATTTGTTTTCCTTCGTCTGTATTTCGGTCTGCTGGGGTGTTTCCGTAGATGGTGGATACTTGCTTTCATTTTTTTAATGATAGAAGTCTTCTGTTTTAAGTTGTTTTTTATCACCAGCTCATTCTATCCTCTGTGGTTACTCAGTAATTTCATTTCAATATTTATTTTTGTGCTGCTTTTTTATTATAAAATAAATTATTGATATACCAAGCAATGTGGATTCCTGTTTGTAAGGCGAATAGCCCTGTGTATGTGTCCATTACTTTCTCTTGACAGCCACAACGTAATTTATTGCTGTAAATTTAGCTGCAGTGACTGTTT
Source organism: Burhinus oedicnemus (assembly GCA_008921705.1). Classification (NCBI taxonomy): domain Eukaryota; kingdom Metazoa; phylum Chordata; class Aves; order Charadriiformes; family Burhinidae; genus Burhinus; species Burhinus oedicnemus. Next base: position 31,406 of record VFFE01007016.1, read on the forward strand.
TTTTTGTACCTTTCCAATAAAGCATTTTCTGGTTTCAGACTTGCCCTGGTCTATGGTCAGCATTTTGGAGCTTGAATTGATCTTCAGCGGAGCGTTTTCCTCGGTTTTCTTGCCTGTCCGTCCCCGGCGCGGCGGACAGCTGACCGTCGGCTGCGGCGCTGCCGGTGAGCGATGTGGTTTTTGGGAGGCAGGCTGGGCTAAGGCGAGCGCGGCTCCTGCTCGGGCTTGCTGTGCTGCTTCCTCAGCATATTTGGAACGTGTTTGAGGGACAGATAGCTCTGGTCCAAGCCGCCTGTCTGGTAGACCCCCCGCTCAGACCACGTCTATCTGTTCTCCCAACCCGGGCTGCGCCTTCGTGTATCATCGGTGGGTATTTATGGTGGGGCAGGGGGGAGCGATAGCTGAGCTGCCGGCAGTCCTGATGCCGAGAGCGGGTGGCCCAGGGCCACTCTGGCTTGGAGACCCTGTGCTGGGAGACAGGGCACGGTGCCGGAGAGACCCGCTCCCCTCTCCTCCTTTGGCTTGTGAAATACCCCTTCACCGCTTTCCTGTGCGACTGCTTGTGAATAAACTGCTTTAGCCCCTTACCTCAATATTTCATCTCGCCGTTTTTCCCCGTTTGGGCTTTAAAGAGGCGGTACCTTGTGCCGCTGAGCTCCTAAGGCCCATGTTGGCTTTAATCTTCTATTCCAAGTGGTCTGTTCCCTTTAGGGGACAGCTGAAGGAGGAGAAGGCTTGGCCTGTGCCGGGCTGAGGCAATAGGGTGGAGGCAGATGGGTGCGTTGGTCCAAATGGGAATTAGAGGTAGGATTATATATGGTCAAAGCGGAGAGAAGCAGGGCTGGAAAGGCTTTGTGTGTCAGCAGGTAATGGATGGTCATTAGGTGCCAGAGGTGGGGCCGGGCAGGCTTGGCTGAGCGAGCTGAGACGCGGGTGAAGCCTGGGGAGCGATTGCAGTTGCCGTGCTGAGCGAGATGATCACCACCATCATCATCTGCTTCAGCTCCTGCCTGGAGAGACGGCAGCGAGGAGCTGGTGACGATGGAGAGGGAGGTGGGCTGGTTGTGTCCATCAGAGGGATGGAGGAGGAAAAGGGCATCAGGAAGGGGCTGGGTGGAGGTCCGGGAGCGAAAGGAAACTCAACCTTCGCCAAGTCCTAGAGCTGGAGCGGGGGAGAAGAGTCTCTCTTGAGCAGGGCTGCAGAAGCACGGGTCCTGCTCGCTGGTGCGGGTCTGCTGCCAGGGCCGGGGACACGCTGGTAGGTGCTAACACCCCAAAAGAGAAGTCCCTCTGCCTCCCACCGGGTGCTGCGGGGGGAGCGGCCGGGCATGAGAGCACCGGCTGCGCCGCGGTGCTCGTGGCCACCTTCCTTCCCCTCCAACTCGCAGGGAGCGTGGTCGGCCCCGCAAGGATGCCTTCCCCCGGCACCAGCGGGTGGTAAACCTGCCCGATCCCAGCCCCAAAAAAAGCACCGGGAGATTCGATAGCCGCAGCCCAGCCTCGTCCTTGGGGAAGGCCCGAGGACGAGCGACGACTGGAAAACAAATCTGCCGACCACCGGAGCCTGCTGCTGGCAGCGAGAAAAGCCTGTTCCTCCCAAGCTGCCTGCTGGCGCGGCTCCAGGCACAGCCGGGCTCCCGCATAGGTCACCCCTGTGCTCGCCGCCAGCTTTCCCTGCGTCCTTGTGGAAGAGGTGGAGGAGACACCGTTAACGGAGGAGCGCGGGACCCCCGTCCGCCGGGGAACGCCTGCAGCCTCCAACGCCGTCGGCGTTTCCGTTCTCCCTGGATGCGTTCCGACAGCCGAACGCTCGGAGGGCCGTGACAGCGCCCAGCCTGAGCTGCCAGCTCTTTGCCTCTCTCCCCTCTCCGGGGGGAAAAAAAGGAGGACCAGGAGGCCGAGCCGGCGCCTGCTGGGGAGGGGAGCGGGTCGTGCCGGTGCCAGCGCAGCGGCCAGCTGGTGTCCAGCCCAGCACGGCTCCTTCAGGCTGGTATGGCGCTGCTGACTTGCCTGAATCACAGCCGACTTCTTTTTTTTCCTTCCCCCCCCCCCTTGTGTTGCTTGCGAGAAAGGCCTGTTTTACATATAATACAGTAATCGGGGCTCGATGTAAATAGCCAAATGTTATCCTCTGCAGTGGGAATTGCACCTGCTGGCAAGAGCAATGAGTGCAGCCCATTATGCACCGGAGTCGATCGTTTTGTGCAATGAAGTACAACTAACGTTTCTCGCTGCGTTCCTGTGCAAGCCTTTACCTCGGCGGCCACGAGCGCGCCGACAGATGTGCCAGCATCGCCTTTGCGGTCTGTCCTCGCTCCAGGAGCCGGAGCACCCTCTGTGTTCCTTGCAGCTGTGACCGGCTCCCTCCCGGAGGGCTGGAGAAGACCGAGGTGTTCAGCCGAGAGATGTCCCTGCTTCCGCGCTGGCTGCGTTCCAGAGCCGAGCAGCCTCGTCCCCGAGCGCCGAGGCCACGCTTCGCGGGCGGGAGGGTCCTGCTCCCGGGATGCGCAGGACCCTGGATGGATGCTGGGATGCACGGAGCATATGGCTCTTGTTTATGGACCTCGTTGCGGGAAGAGCGGCAGCAGTCCCACCGGCTGAGCAGGTATGAGCAGCGGTGCTTCGGAGCAGGGGGACTTCTCCCTGCCCATCGCAGGAGGGTTGGAACTGGAAGATCTTCAAGGTCCCTTCCAACTCTAACCGTTCTGTGACTTGCAAGGCTGGCTTAGCTATAGGCTGCTTGTGCGGAGCCCAGGCTTCCAGCACGATAAGATTTCTCCAATAATAATAATAAATAGAGGTCGTCTTGTTGCTGCTGGAGTCTCTATCCCAGCCAAAACCAGCACAGCTTAGCTTGGTAAAGTGGATCCAGCAGCTCTGAACTGCTGCATCCACAGCTTAGGCGAGGGCTGGAAGAGGTGCAGTGCGAGGAAAGGGAACGGGGGACACGCACGCTCTTTGTGGAGTGAAAAAGATGAGTGCAAATCCCGTGGGAATGCCAAAATGCGCAGGATGCTGCGTGTGCAGGTATTTCTGCTGGGCCAGCACCGAGGGGCAGGGAGGGCGTTGAGCTTAGGAGCATCAGCATTAGAGCAGGAACAGGCTGATCGTGGGCTTTGCTTGCTGAGCTAAGTGAAAACACTTGCTCACTCCGTGGTAGAAATTGCTGTTTATTAGAAAAAAAAATCATAAATAAAATAATTTCATGTTGTGATTTACATTTTGCAGCTTAAGAGCAGGGGAAAAAAAACAAAACAAAACATTAGGAGTTGTGTGTAAAATGGCTCTAAGCCTTTCCCGTGGGTTTGTTTGCCACGCGACCGCAAACCTGAGGCTGTAGACTTGCCCTCGTCCTTTCACCACCCAGCTCCCGCCCCCAAACAACAGCCCGGCCGGTGCCTAAGTAAGTTCCCAGGGATCATCTGATTAACGGGGGAATAGAAATTGGACTACAAATTGGCGGAGGGGCAGAAGAGAGGAAGTTTAACAGAAGGATACACGCTCTCCATCACTGATACGGGGAAAATCCCTCCACGCAGTATCTTCCCTGGCCAGCGGTCCTGCCCCCGGCCCCTCTCCATCCCCACCACCGTCACCCGGCCGGGCTCAGCTCCCGTCTGCCTTCCCACAGGTTGGGCAAAGCCCAGGGACGGTAAATAGCCAGGGGTTAGGAGGAACAGACAGTTCCCAGTGAGCGCATTCCTACCACCACCAGTCACGGTCTGGTTCCCTAATAAAGGCTCTGATAAGGAAGCTGGAATCCCTTTTAAGTTCTGATCCGTTCAGAGATAAGTCGGTTTAGACATAAACAAGTGCTTCTGTCACCGGCAGCTCTCAGAAATGCAGCTGCGAGACCACGCGTTGGCCCCGAGTGGGACCGGGCTGCCGCTCCCAGGGGAGTTTCTCAGACAGCTGCATCCCCATCTGGAGGGAGAGGAGGATGACTTACTCTTCCTCCCTAGGAAAGGTCTTCTGCGCAACTCCGTAGGCTTTTCTGGGAGAAGGAGAGGGGAGAAGATGTAAAAATAAGGAATGACGTCTTTCAACCGTTACGGGGTTTTGAGGTGAAGTGAAGTCACCTTCCTGGGCTGCTTTTCTCCACGGGGCCCTTCGAGATCGTTTTTTTACTCAAATTGGGAGAAACTAGAGCAGAACTGTGCTGAGAAAAGGGTTTCTCTCAGGCCTCAGCGCTGCCTGGAGGTAAGGGAGGGCAGCTGGTCCGTCCCGCAGCCCGGCTCCCCTCCCTGCCTGGCATCCCCCAGCGCGGGCAGGGGCACCGGGCTGGCGTCCGGACCCCGGCAGTGGGGCAGCAAAGCCCAGACAGCGACGCGGGGCTGCTCAGTCACAGGGGCAAAGTCAGCCCAGTCCCTAACACCAGTAGAGATGGGACGGCAGAAGCTGGCACTATTTGATTTAACCTTTCCCTGGGTTGTTGCATCTTCCCTTCTAGAGACTGGCTTTTTGGGTAGAGTTCCTGGATTCTCGGTACTCCGACGAGACCAGGTTGCCTCAGCCTTGAGACAGCTCCCATTTGCATGGGTTTAAACCTCTCCAGTGTCACTGTCCCCTCCGACGTCTCCTACAGCTCCTCGTCCGACAGGATCAGCACTCTCTTCTCAATGTTTTTGCTCTTTCTGCCGCTCGGTCCCTCCACCTTGGAGGCCATGTGCCCGTTCTCCCCCGGCGCTTTACGCTCTGCCTCCTGCATCGACTGCTGGGTGTACTGCTGGTACGCCGGCGAGAAGTTGTGGATCGCATCCTGCACGATGTCCTGGGGGCTTATGGTCTCCTTCAGCCCGCTCGAGATGCTCTGCATCGGGGCAAGGTTTGCTGAAAAACAGGGAGGGCGGGAGGGTGATGGGACATCAGACAGCCAATGAGCCCAACCACTCCAAGACTGGAGTGACGCTTCTCCTTAGAAATTCAAGATCAGGGTCTCATGGTGGGCCACGTCAGCTTGCAGTGGCGAGCAACAAGGAGAAGAAAGGCAACCCCAGCTCCATGTTTCAAAGAGGATGGAACCTTTCCAGCAGCACGTGCTGTAATACCATAATCCCTTAATTCTGCCCATCCACACCAAGGTCTCTTTTCCCATCCATTTGCTGTGGCTCGTGGGTATCGTGAGGGAAGAGGGAGAAGCAGCTCATGGAGCACAGGAGAAGGAAACTCCTCTGGTGGCTTTTAGCATCCCATTGGTAATGCTGGGGGGTTGGGGGTTGTCTGCTCTTTCCTTATTCACCGACGAAGGAAGGAAGAAGAGAGGAAGAGTTACCTGTTGAGTTTTCTTTCTTTTCTCTGTACGCCTGGCAGGTGAACGCATAGCGCAGGGCAATGGAAGCAAAGAACATCTCAATGCAGATGATGAAGTTCTGGTAGCCAGCAGCCACCGTCCCAGCTCCCACCTCCTTCCCATCGATGATCTGAACTTCAGGGATCACCCCACATTTCTCCAGGATTGCAAGCAGCGTCCCTGTGCAGGGGAAGGGAGAGGGATTAGCTCCGGTCCTGCGTCCCCGGGTCAGGTGGGGCTACAGGAGGAGAAGCGCTGAGCGTCCGGGGTGGGACTCACCTTGCCAGAAGGAGAGGAAGATGACGGCCTTGATGGTGATGAACTTGAGGACCGGCTCAAACGGGCGCAGCAAGTCCATGGTGGCAAAGTAGAATAGGAAGAGGGCGTAAAGGGCCAGGCTGACCGAGAAGTTGTAGATGATGGTGATGTAGAGGTAGCCGCTTTGGACGCTGCGGGGAGAGAGAGCGAGCTGCTGCCCTGGGTGCGGGAAGCGAAGCGAGTGCACCCGGAGGCAAGGAAGGAAGAAGGGGCCGGGGGGAGAAGTGCATGGCTTTGCCATGGGGGAGAGCATAGCCCAGGGGGGGGGAAGGAGAGGCAGGGAGAAAGGGGGGAGCGGGGGGCCACGCTCAGCTTTTTCTCTGTTGGTGGGACCTCTTTTATTACAGCTCACAGGAGTTTCGTCCCTTTCTTATTTGGGGGCAGTGAGTCTCCGTTCCCCGGCGCTTTGGGCTCCCTGTGCTCTCACTACCTGTGGAGCAGCTCCCCGGGAGGGGCTGGCAGGACACCCCATCCCTTGTGATGGAGCAGGGACCCATCCTGTCCCCCCTTCCCCCTTCCCAGCCCGACCCAGCGTCCTCACTTGAAGTCCCCATCGTGGTACTTCCCAAACGCCTGCAGGATGATGGTGACGATCGCCATGAGGGGTTTCACGATGCAGAACTGCAGCGTGGCCTGCACAGGGGAGAGACAGACACGGTGCACCCCGGGCAGCAGGGATGTCCCACCACCCTCCCTGCAGCTCCTGCCACCACCAGCCCCTCCACACGAGCCAGCCCCTCTGCTCCGGGGACAGAGACACAGAAGAAAGAGCAGTTCTCCATCGCAGGATTGACCAACGCTGCGGGGTGAAACATGAACCAGGTCCGCAGAAGAGAAGGAGCTCCTAAAAGCCAGCTCCGGAAAGGCAGTGTTGCCATTCCGAGGGGAGGGACCGGATGGGGTGGCTTGGGGACAGAGCGGTGCCAGGATTCAGCCCGCAGAGCAGCCCTGGAGAGTTAGAGAGCCGTCCGGGCCAACCTGGGACTGGACACGGATGGCAATCTCAGCTCTGCAGTGGGAGGACACCCTGACTCAGCAGTGAGTCAGAGGCAAGGACAGCGAGCTCGGCGCCCTGCTGCTGGCCAGGTGCCGGCGAGCTGGGTGAGCTGCCTCCCTCGGAGGGAAAAAAAACCCAAAACAACCCAAAAAGAGCATCTCGGGAGAGCGGGGAAGCAGAGCCCTCTCGGCAGGGCAGCGGGGAAGGGACCCGCCACCCAGAGAGCCCTCGCAAGAGGGGAGCGGAGCTGATGTGCCCCGTCGGGTACCCACCTGCTTGCAGAAGCGTAGGAACCCGATGGAGTAGGACATGCCCTGAAGGCAGCAGGTCCCGTAAAAGCAGCTGGACCTGGAAGTGGAAGTCAAGGAGCCGCTGTTGGGGCTGCCGGATGGGGAAAACGGGTGGAGGGTCAAGGAACTCATGGCACAGTGGGACTTACGCAATGGGCTTCCCTCGGATCTCTGTCATGATGGTGCTCTCCCCTCCGAGGTACTCGAAGCACAGGCTCAGGAAGCTGTAAATCACGAAAGCTGGCAAGACAAGGGCAGACACGATCAGCAGGGCTGATGGAGATCCGGGATGGACTGTTACATTTCACATTCCTTCCTGCTCGGGTGTTTTATCCACCCCAGCACCGCATCAGGATTTGGGACGCTGGTGGGTGGGAGCCCAGTGAGAGGAGCAGCAGGTCAAATCCATCGGACTTCCAAGTGGAGTCAGACACACCGCACCATGTGCGCAGGGTTCATTGCAGATGCAGCAGCTCCTCCGGGCACACACAGCCCCCGTGTGCACGTGGCAGCAGTCGGATGTCCCAGCGGTGCCCGTGGAGCCAACCTCCATGCGCACCCAGACCAGCCCAGGCAGGGGTGCAAGGGCCAGGGACCATCTAAATTGCTAAGGGGCAGCACAAGTGGCTGGTGGCCAGCGAGGAGCAGGTCCTGAACAGTTTTCTCGGACGTCCCCATCACTTATTTTCCATATACTCCAAACCAAAAGTAATACGCGTGCCCACACCGCTCTCTTCCCCGGGGGGGAGAGCAACAAGGTGGAAGAGCGATCTCAACCCTGATGAGCTTCCCTTGCACCTCAAAACATCCCAGCTCCCCAGTTTCTTAGGTACGTCTACCTTCTGCTTTAGAGAAGCTGCATTTCTACCCCAGAAAACCTCTTTCCCCAGGAGCGTGACGCTGGGGTCCCTCAGAGCCCGCAGGCAGGTGGTGGAAAGGCACCAGCTCACGTCTGCCCGTGGGTCATCCCCTCCCTGCTGCCGGTGGGGAAGGAAGGGGGAAAACCTCAGCATGGAGGGAGAGCAGGAAGTGAAAGAGATGGAGCTTTGCCACTTTGTGCAATCCAGGATGCTCCAGAGCCCCGGGTCAGCGAGACGAGAGCCCTGCTTTGCCATCAGCCTCGCTGCCGAGGAGCGGCTGCGCTCACCTTCATAGCAGTCGCGCACCGAGTCGAAGTAGACGTAGTATTGGTGGCTGCCGAGGAGGAGGAGGCTGAGCCAGGAGTCGAAGGCGTAGACGGGCACGATGAAGAGGATGCGGATGATGTAGCGCTGCTCCTTAGGGACGGTGTAATTCCTCAAGTGTGTGTAGATCTGCAAAGTGCCCAGCGTGCAGAACTGTGGCTACCACTGGTGAGGAGGGGACCCAGAGGTGCCCCAGCCTGGGGGGCTGCAGAAGCCTCATCCCACGTTGACCCTCTTCCCGGGGGTGACAGCACCACTGGCTTTCCACCACAGACCCATTGTGGTGAACAGACACGAGACGGGCTCCATCCCAGTCCCCAGGGCAATCCCTTCCGCAAAAACACATGGAAATTGGGTCTCTTCCCCGGCACTGTGCGAGCAGCGTGCCCTCCTCCATGCCAACCCCCGTGCAGCCCCGTCCCGGCGCTCAGAGGCACCAGCTTGCCCGTGGGCTGCCTTCAGCAGCACGGATCCACGCGGCACCCAAAACCATGCCCACCACATTTCGAGGCAGCTGGCAGCGCGCACCCCCAAGGCACAGACCCCCGGGTGCCGGACGAGAAACCCCGCTGGGTGTTGCCTCTGGGCAGAGCCGATGCCCTGCAGCCTCTCCCGGCGCTGGCAGCCACCCCGGGGAGCACGTGGGCAAAGTCCACCCTCCCAAGCTGCCAGCACCGGGCTCCCGACGGTGGAGATATCCCCTCCAGGCAGCAAAGGAAGGAAATATTTATCCGGAGCCCAGTGATTTGCAATGAACTTGGGGACAATCAATAGGTTTGCCCTTGCGTCAGTCCCGGCGCTGAGCCCTGTCTCTGCTCCATCCCGTACCTGGTGGAAGGTGACGATGAGTGCCGACCACACGAAGATGCCGGAGATGACCTGCGCCGCTGTCGTGGTCAGGAAAAGCTGCCGGCCGTCCTCAGAGTCGTTGTGGGCGGCCATGAGCAGGACGAGGGCTGGGGATGGCGGGGCTGAGGCCAGCCTGGCTGCCGTGCCGGGCCCCGGGGTGCCGGGTGCCATGGGAGAGGGCAAGGCATGCGTGGCATTACTCATCTGCAGGGAGGGAGAGGCAAGGGGAGTGGTGCAGGAAGGCAGGACTGAGGTAAGCTGGTGAAGGGGAAGGTCCCAGAAGATTTCCCAGCCCATGCAGTGTGGACAAACCTCCTGTGAGGTTTCTCTCCTCCTCAGCGTTTTTCCGGGGTGTCCCTCACTCAAACCAGCCTATTCGCCATGGTCGGGTCTGCTTCTCCCAGTGGGAAAATGCAAACATCCTTCAAGAGCAGACCCTCTTTCCTCCGAGGAGGTGCATGCGGTCCTTGTGTCCCCCAAAATACACGCTTCTCCTTCCCAGCCTTGCTCCTTGTTTTCTCAGGGGTCACAATCCCGCTTGGGAGGGAAAGACCTGCCTGCACTTGTGCCCCTGGGAGATCACACTTGTGGCTCAGGACCCTTTTCCATCAGGAACCAGAAACTTAAGGGTTAAACTCATCCCTCACCCATGATAATAACAAGCCCCTTACCAAGAGCCATCAGGGCACCAATGTCCCCCTTGGGAGCCCAGAAAACACTGGGATCCCTGCGGTCCCTCCCCCCCCAAAATTTGGCTGCTTTCCCCCTGCTGGGGACAAACCCCGGGGCCGCCCATGAAGCCAGAGGTTTGGCATCACCCGGGCTGTTTGGCCAGCCTCGGCCATTTCAGGATCATGAGGGTCTCGGTGTGCCGGCAACGCCAATGCCGAGACCTGAAGGGTAGCCAGCAGTTCATCCCCCCTGCACCCAAATTAATCCCAAGGGAGCAAGCCTGCCACGCTGCGGGCAGCGCGGGCAGAGCCGCTGCCCTTTGGGGATGCTGAAGCCCTCCAGCGTGTCCCCCACGGGTCTGTCTTCCTCGCAGCCGGCCACCCCAAGGCACTGAGCATTCCCAGCGCAGAGGGTGGCCGGGGCGTATGGGCATCGTGTACCCTGCGGCTCCAGGAAGCAAGGACCAACCTAATAATACGCTCTTATTTATAGTGTGGCTTCGTATCTCAAGGCCAACAGATGCATAAACTGGCCGTGGTCGGCCTTTCTTTCTGCTAATCTCGGGAAAGCTGCTTTTTCCCCAAGTATAACAATAGCAGTTTAAAAAAAAAAACCAAACGACCACCTGTGAGCAGAGCTCTAACAATATAGATGCTTCTCAGTGCATTGTTAACACAGAAAGATTTTTAGCTGCTGGGTAACTATCGCCTGGGGGTAAAACCGTAAGCACGAACCGGTGAGAGGTGAGAAAAATACCTGCCACGGATAAGAGTGGCAGGGAATGACCTGGATCCGACTAAACACAGAAAACAACCCAAATCAGGAGCTCGCCCTGCAGCTTCCTCTCCTGCCCGAACCCCAATCTCACAGGAGAGGAAACTCAGCTGGTGTCAGATCAACGGCCCTAAAAATACCTTTCCCCCCCCTTTCCTCCGCCTGGCAGGAGCTGCTGTAAGCGGAGATGCTGGCGAGTTCCCAGGAGCTCACCCGGCACGCCGTACCTGCGCCCGCGAGCGGGGAAGCGGAGCCGGAGATGGCTGGTGGGAGAGCGGGGCCGATAGTGTTACGGAGGCAGCGGGGAACCAGGTTTTTCCTCCCTGCCACCATCCGGCCACCCTGCTCCAGCCAGCAGGAAGCAGGATCCCAGGGAGAGCCGGGGAGGGATCTGGTCTTTGGACAGACCGCGACTACGCCGGACCTGCCTTGTAAACATTAACAGGAGGCCAGAGATAGCTCACGGAGGGGGGAAGGAGGCGAGAGCCCGGCTGTGCCCCATTCCCTGCAGTTCCTCGCTCTTTCCGGGGGCTGCCCTGCCGCAGGTTGGGGCCGTACAGCCAGATTTGGCCGCTCTTTCCCTCTGCCATAGCATCATGATAGGGAAAGACGTGATCCAGCTCACTTCCTAGGAGCCGGCGGAGAGCTGTGCTCATCGCCAGACCCATTTATTCTGTTTCCGACCCGGCGCCGCGCCACGGATGCTTGGCCCAAGCCATCCCGACTCCTATGAGCTTTCCCAGCCCAGCTGCAGCCATGGCGGTACGAGCACGGTGGCACCGGCAGCCGGTCCTGGCAGGCTCCCCGACATCATCGTCACACTCTGGACGTGGCGGAGCAAGTCATTAAAAACAAAAGCTTCAGTGCCGCTCGGAGACAGGGCTCCCAGCTCCAGAGGTAATTAGATCCCGGCTGGGCAAGGTAGCTGGGCAATTCAATGCAGCTAGAGGGCCATTTGCTTCCAAAACAAAGGCGGCCAGGAGACACGGAGAATAATTCTGGCTGTAAAACTCAGCTCCTCGACAGGACTGCGCCAAGTGGCACATCCAGTCTGGCTGTTTTCGGACACCTTGCAGCTACCGGCCACGGAGAGGTGCGTACCTGTTACGCTCCCTGCCTGGGCTGTTAGAGGCGGTAGGTGAGCGCTGAGCAGAAAATGAACCGAGCGGTGACACCTGCGTTCAGGCAGGTCACCTGCAAACGGGGCTTTTCACTTCGCCAGGGATTTCCCAGCCGCCACAGCCCAGGCTCCCTGCTTACATCCCTCCCGGTGTCCCCAAGCACCCGGGACAAACCCCCGCCTTGGCAGCAGCCCCCCACCAGTGCCTCTGCGGTGCTGGCTGCGTGCCTCTGTAAAAGGGGGAGGAATTCCCGATGCCCACCCCAGGGAGGGGAGCATCCCGGCTCAGTCCCACCAGCGCAGGAGACTTGCCTTTCCTCCCGATTGCTGTCGGATAAAGCCGGGACACGGGGGTTATTTACCTGATCAACCTCTCTGTGCCACCCCCACAGCACCCAGGAAGAAGGACCTATAGCACAGGGCTATAAATTAAGGCAGGGCAGCACCCAGCCCTCCTTAAAGCCCGTCTGGAGGAGTGGGCGATGCACGCACAGGGCTCCTGCGGTGGGTTCTGCCCTCGCAGCAGCTCCCATGGGTGCTCGGGTGCTCTGCTCCAAGGAGGGGTGCCCCCAGCCGCTGTACACTCCCCCCCCCCAAACCCCCAGGGTCCCACTCACCCTGCGGGGCTCCTCCGGGAGCGGGTCTGGCTGCTCCGCATCCCCTGCGCCCTCCTCCACCTGCACCCACGGGAGACTCCTCCTCCGGGCACCCTCCCAGCCCTGCCCGTCCGGCTGCCACCCTCGCTGCACCCCGCGGGAGCTGGAGCGGCAGGTCGGGCTTTGCCTCCTGTGGAAAATCTACCCAACTTACCTTTCCAGTCCGCCGCGCTCGGCACCCACACCCGGAAAGCAAACACGGATGGAAAGCCACGGTACGGCCTGATTGCCGCTGCCCCCACGTCCTGCGGGTGAGAGCTCTGCCTGGGTGGCAAAGCCAGGTTTTCTTGCAACTGGGAATTAATCCTTACCTGGAAGACAGCTGGTGGTGCCGGTGAATGTTTTTTGGGGCAGGCCTCCCCCCCTGGTTTACTGCAGAGCAGAGAGGAGCAAAGTCGAAGGGCTAATTGCTCGTGGTCTAATTTATCGCCCGTGGAAAGGCAAGAAGATAAGTCTGCCCTGGCTCCCAGCATCGCACGGGAGAGATCGCCACGTCCTTTCTTTACCGGCCACCCTGCGCAGACCTGGGGGCACGCAGAGCCAGGAAATTAAGGCGGTTAAGATGTGGTCAGCTTTTAGGTAGTAACACTCGGGTCTTCAGGGCAGAGCGGTGGTATGCCACCGTATCACCATAGTGGAAGGTGTGATTTACATTCAACCCGCTCATTAATGTATGGTTTCCACAAGTTGTTGGTGCTACAGATGCCACAAAAGCACCAGGATTTGCGAAATACATTGAATTTTGCGTTGGGAAAGAATCCCTACTAGCAAACCAAGATCGACATTAACGAATTCCACATGCCTCTCTCAGCCCTCCTAGACAAAAAAAAAATAAAATGTAAAAGAGGGAAAATTTGGAGTTCTGACAGATGCAAATCTTTGATTCTTGGAAGCACAGTTTGGAAATTATTTTTAGATGAAATTTCTTGTCAAGGGCAGCTGCAAGCCTGCAGTGTTTGAATGTACTTTTAAAAAAAGTTTCATTTCTCATAATCCCTTAAACACTGTAAATAACTCTTACTTCAGAGAAGAGAGTCCTTTCGAAATGCATTTTCTGCTTTTCTACTTTTAGGGGAATTTTTTTTAGCAACAGAAATGACCCAGCAACTGGATCTACGTGGGGCAGGCACAGGCTCTGTGCTGATTCTGTCGATACCAACAGGTCGTAACACAGCACAGGTCTTCCCTGCCCAGAATCGAAATGCAAGACCTGGCCTCTGCCTGCTCTCTCAGGTTCATAAGTTACAAAAGTGTGAAACAGCTCACTTAAAAATTTACTACTTGGTGTTATTTGTTACAAGAAGAGGTAAACCCAAATGTGTTTTCCAACCAAATGGCAGAAGTTTGGCTATTAAGCATTTCATTGACTCATATGACTTCATCTAAGACTTTTTTCCAACGGACTTGGGAGAAACACCCCTGTGTAACCCCCCCAAACCCTCCTGTCCCCATGCGTCCTGCGAGAGGTGCCTTAGGAGAGGGACAGCTCGCTGCAGGTGGTCCAAGCTACGTACGTGCTGCCTCTCCGATGTGCTGGTACCATGTAATCCCTAAGCAGCTGTTATTTTGCCTTTTTCTCACCACTAATTTGGGTTCCTGTCTTCCACCCTGACGTCAGCTTTCATGAAATTTGCAGAGCATAATTATCTGCCTTTCTTTCAAATCACAGTGAAAGTGGAAAATGGATCCAGACTACATCAGGAAAGGGACTGACATAAGGACAAAAGCAGTCGTATAGGACTCATTTCCTTACAGGCAAGAAAATATTTCCTATTATGCAATTGCTTTTGATTTGTTACTGAGGCTTGTATTTCAATTGAAGAAAAAAGAAAACAGGTACAATTAGATTCGTCAATGTTTCTTTTATTCACTCTGCACTGGGTGTTCCCCCTTTGCGGTACAGCGTAGCTACAGAGCTTGGCATCCGTCGCTCCTTAGGACACAAGCGCAGAGCCGTGCCTTTTCCCAAATCCACATCCCTCCCAGTATGATAAAAATAATACTTCTCTTGTATGTTGAGACAATTGTTCTCGTCTCATCACTGACTATATGGACTGCAAACCTGTCACAGTAACAAACTCCAAAAGCGTTCTACACAGTAGAGAAAAATTCATGAAATTCCTCAGTACGCCCAAAACCAGCACAAAGACATTCCATCATTTTCATTTCTTGTCCTTTTAAATAAGTGGTGATGAGTCATGGACTCAAGATCATTTCCTTGAATCCAGATGGCACAACTTCACCACACTTGGCAACTTCGGATCACTTCCCGTAGAGCTTGTATTCCTTCCATGGTCTTGTCCTTTAAAGCCATGGCGAGAAGAACAGGTTTGTTCCCAGCTTCCTGAGACACGAACGCCACCAGGTTTTTGGCACAAACATGGACGAGAGGCTGAAAGGCAAAGGTATACAGATGTACGCTCTTACAGCTGGCAGAGCCCTCCCACACCAGTTAGGAGAGGAAGAGTCCTGCAATGACATGGAGCGCGTCAAGAACCTGTCAATACTGGACTCAGACTGAGTGTGCAGTTTGCTGAGCAGTTCCAACACGACTGGGAACAGACACGCAGTTTGGCTGGTCAGCAAAGACAAACCGCGGTACAGGGAACTTTAGAAAGCACTTTCTCAACCAGCTCAAAAGGGAAGAGTTTGGACCTGTGAGCGAAGCCACCCAAACCACCCTGAAACAACTTAACTGGAGCGGCACTTGAATCGAGTTTTGCACCGCTCTGGAAAACTTAGACATTGGACACAAAAAAAAAAAGTCAGTACAGAGAATCTTTCCTTCTGCTAATCCTCCCTCCCAAACTACGTCACCAAATACCAAATTATATGAAAAGCTATGGATCAAAATGCCTCTATTTCCATCATAGCCAGATTTCTGAAGAAGTTTCCAAGTACACATTTCTTTTAAAAACTTGTTGCTGAAGAGGGTATGTTGCACTGACAAGCTCTGGGAAAAAAACTGTTATTTTTGCAATTCCTAGAGACCCCAAAATGGTGTTATATACACCATCTTTGCACACCATGTGTAAAAGACACGTTTTAACAGAACAATGAAAACCAGAAATAAGTAGTGAGGCTGAAAAAGGGAAGAAAAAGGATATGAACTTCGTGAGGTTTCTTTAACATGAACACCCAGCTTGTCTAGGTTTTATTTACACCCACAGTTATGTATTATATATATATTATATATATGAGTGAGTTTGCTTGATTTTAGCCACCAGCGCAGTTTGGAAGTGTGCACCATTCCAAACAGGGATGTAAACGGTGACAGGCAGGAAAGCAGCAAACTAGTGAAAGCCCTTCCTTAAAGTTTAGATCGATTAAGTTGATAAAATGATTTAAAAATAGTATGTAACAAAGTAAACAAAGGCACTTCCCATTTCCAAATAAAACACAAAAACAGCTCGGGGGCGGAGGTGGTCAGAATTAGCAGACATCACACCAGGGAAAGCAAAGCATCTCCCATCCAGAGAAGGAAGCCTATTGCTGGAGAACATGAACTCCATAAGGGGAAGCCACGGACAGAATCAGGAACTTGTGTTGCTAGAGCTCTTCTAGTTAAGGTTAGCAAATAATATTTGATAGCTCCAACCCTGATGGAAAACTGTAATCTTGTAGCTCTGTAACTTTCTGTTTTAATGCTTGACTAGTTGACGCTTTGCGAAATACATTTTCTTCTGCTTTCTCTCCAGCTTTGTGAAATGGTCGATAAAAACTCATTTTGTTGAAGCAAAACAAATTAAACTTTATCAAGGGTAGGTGCTGGCAGGCACACTTGGGAGAGGGCAACTAAAGTCCATTATGGGGTTGGCACAGATCAGCGTGGGTGCGAGAAAAGGG
Organism: Burhinus oedicnemus; assembly: GCA_008921705.1. NCBI lineage: Eukaryota > Metazoa > Chordata > Aves > Charadriiformes > Burhinidae > Burhinus > Burhinus oedicnemus. The sequence goes on from VFFE01007016.1 coordinate 47,402, forward strand.
ACTTGAAAAGGAAAACAAACTCACTGGAACAGAAACCCAAAAAAGGTTATCAAAGGCTGCATATTTGATCTTGCAACCCTTAAATCAACACAAGCTTTATCAAACCATCCATAAACACGGTGAAGCAATCCATATCCTGTAAGACACACAATAACAGATCCCCAAACCATTCACGATTAGTTAAACTTTTGTTATGTCAAAGAGCAGATGAGCATGCATACTTTTCTGATGAACCCCTCTTCCCTCAGAAGAGATTTTAAAATTCATCTTACCACTGTGCAAACACCGCTTAACCGCTGTGATTTACCAACTCCCTGGCAACTTACACAGCCCCACCTACATTTCCCCCTTATCCTCGCTGCCTGTGCCCTGCGCATCCGCTCTCACCTCATCCTTGCCCAGTAGCACCTTTGTGGTGAGCGAGGGCCTGCCCACATTGTCCCCGATCGTGTTGGGGTCCACGTAGACGATGGTCCCCATCTTGCCGTACTGCGTGACTACCACGAGGACGGAGTTGGAGAAGGCCGTGCACACCACCTCCGTGGGGACCCCGCGTACCACCTCCTCCCGCTGCTTGGACGTCACGATGGGACTCGCTTCCATCGCTGCAGAAAAAGAACAATAAAGCAACAGTAACAATAAAATAACATTAGATTAAAAACACAGCCTACGGGCTACACAAAGCCCGAACCCTTCCCTTCATTTGAAATACGCAGGTTAAGTTGATTTCACAGCACAAAAGCATCTGGAGGTGGGTCTGTGACAGGAACAACGGCCAACATCCTGACTGGGAGGGGAAATTTAACTGCCCGACCACAGCGGCCTGCGCTCCCCCCGCACGAAGGAGCTGCCATGTACGGGGCTTCGCGCTAATCACGGTTCCACAGTGATGGCACCTATGCAGCAGCCCGCCCCGGAGCCCGACCCGCCGCGCCCGTGCCCTCCCTCGCAGCCTCCCGGTGCCTGGCCCCGAGGGGGCGACCCCCGAGCCCCGCTTTCCACCCCGGACCCCCCAGGCCCCGGCCGCTTCCTCAGGCCGGGCCGACGCCGAGGCGAGGCCCCGGCCGCCCCTACCCGCGCCGGGCCCCGCCGCTCTCCGCCCGGGCCCGCCCCGCCGCGGCGGATAATCGGCGTCTTTCCCCTCCCTCCGCCGGTCGGCGGCGCGGGGAGATGGCGCAGGGCGGCCGCCGCCTTCCCCTCCCCTCAGCGCCGCGCCGCCATTACCCGCGCCCGCCCGCCGCGCCGCCATCTCCAGCCCCCACCGCCCGCTCTCCTCAGGGACATCGCCCGCCCCGCGGCTGGGTCCTTTCCCCCGGGCCGGTCTCCTCGGCCGCTTTCTGCCCGTTTTACACCGGCTGCCGTCCCGGGCGTGGGGGGATGCTGCACGGCGGGAGCCCCACCCGTGGCCGTGAGGGAGTGGCGTGTGGCCCTCAGGCCCGTGAGGGGACACGGGGAACCTGCGGGCTGGAGGGAGGCTGGGAATTTTTATTTTATTTTATTTTTCACCCCGTTTCCACGTGGGATGGGACCGCTCCCACCCGCTGGGTGATGTTGGGCCACACTTCAGGCCCCCGGGTGTGTTTTTCCACCAAAATAAGGCCGGTTTTTGGCCACGGGAGCGGGCCCTGTCACAGGGGCCTGGCTGCCGCTGGGCCGCGTGTCGGCGTGTTCGGTCATGGAGCAGCTGCTTCAGGAGTGAAGTGTGGGGCTTGAGGGACCGATGGCAGCTGCCTGGCGGTGCTGCCACGGGAGATAAGGACATAGAATTGTAGAATGGTTTAGGTTGGAAGGGACCTTAAAGACCATCCAGTTCCATCCCCCCTGCCGTGGGCAGGGACACCTCCCACCAGACCAGGTTGCTCCAAGCCCCGTCCAACCTGGCCTTGAACACCTCCAGGGATGGGGCAGCCACAGCTGCTCTGGGCAACCTGGGCCAGGGTCTCACCACCCTCACAGGCAAGAATTTCTGCCTAATATCTCATCTAAATCTCCCCTCTTCCAGTTTGAAGCCATCTGTTTGAAGAGTGTGAAATGTTTGTGTCCAGTGAGCAATATGTGCAGATGTTCCTTTCTGTTAATTGCATAGTTAATTCAGTGCTAACTCTTTTTCGTCTTTGAAATACTGGTACTCATGCATAATAACTTAGTATAAAGCTCGGAAAATTGGGATTTCTCAAAAGTTTGCGACTTTCCAGAGTTCTGCAATTCCTGCATCTAAAGTATGCTCCAAACCTTGGTTTCTAGGTGTCGGCTCTCCTTTACCGTCATTTCCACTGCACACAAAATGTTGCAGCTGTGGGTGCAGCAACAGCAACGTGAGTTCTGGGTTACCTGTTCAGGTAACCTCTCTTAAGAACCTCATGATTTTTTAATTTCTTTTTTCTTTTTTTAAATTGAAAGTTTGAACAAAACTTGACTATGGGAAGAGCAGGTAAACGTTGTGCTGGGAATCCTTTAAGGCACCGCTAGAGAGCAGCAGAGGTCCACGGAAAAGCTTTAAATTCCGCAGGTTTTTCTCGTGGTTAATTCCAACAGAGCGGCCTGATGCCTTTTCGGCGCTCCTTGCAACCTGGCAAATGGTCTGTTTTCCAGCACTGCGAAAGACCAACATTCCTCTTTCTTGCTTAGCACAGTCATTCGAGGCTTTGCCTGTTTGACGGAGATAATAGCGGCTCTTGTCAGTAAAACCTCCTGCCTCATAGAGAAGTTTATTTCTGCTTTGCCTTCTCCGGAGAATAACTTTACTTCAGGAAATACAAAGGACCGGATTCTTCCTGCCATCCTTGCTAGCCTCCATTTTATTTTTTGCACGACAGGAGGACAAAGGGAGTCCGCTGTAGTTCAGATTTACATGGAAACACCCTACTTCCCTGTTTTGCATTAGTTTGGGATGGAAGAGTTCTCTTTAACAGTTTCAATCAATTGGATGCCTCATTTTGGCATGGAGCTGAGGTGGGGTATAGCAAACTCGAGAAGCAGATGGCAGGAGGTGACTGAGCACTGAATCTTCATCACTGAAAGTAAATACATTTAAAAAAATGAACTAAGGACAAGGCTTCTATTGTCTGTGTGACTGAGGCAGGGGATGGATATTTGAGAATACACCTGATGGCAGGTAATGGGACCTTTCCTGAGGGGTCTGTCTGCCTGCCACCTGCTTCCCAGCATTTTCTGGCTGAGAAGGACACATATTGGTACTTACACTCCCGTTACCTATAGCACTTTTCCTCCAAAGATCCCTGATCACATTGCAAACATTATTACATTTAGCTGCATAAACTCTCTTCCGACATAAGATATTATTAATATACCCCATTTTACGGTCCAAAGGAAATAAAGAATCGAGACGAACAGTGGTTCAGAGCCATCAAATCCTCGGCTGGAGATTCTGCAGGATTTCAGGATCCCTTCTTCCACTCCCATGCACTCGCTGCTGAAGAAGCATAAGTCGTGCATGTCACTATCTCAATTACCCGAGAAAATCAATGACTGTGCAGCTCCATACTTTGACAAGAAAAACTACCCATAATATTGCAGCTTTATACCTTTATTATTATTTATTTGAGCAGTTTCTTACTACTCTTCTTTTTAAACTGCTTAAGTGCCTCTGTGTGTGTAGACTGGAAGGAGGCTGCTTTTTTATAATAATCTTTGCATTTATCTGAACTGGTTTTATAGAGCAAATGTGTAAGATCCACAGAGCATCAGAAATGTTTCCCACTTCTCTCGAAAACTAGACACACAGTGTTTCAGGACATCCATTAATAATCCCTGCTCTTGGGAGCGCCTAGCTATCAAAGTGCCGGGTTGGTTTATTAGTTTACAGGTTATTACTTCTCTAGTTTAGATTTCTCTCTTGTATCTTTTATGATGCAGAATATAGACTGTGAGCTGGAACCTCAGGTGCAGCTGGGCTCTGGGCTGCGCAGCCAAGGAGAGAGGAAAGGAATTAGTTTGCTCCCCGATGCGGGAGTTGCTTGGGAATTATTCTGACCCTTGTTATAAATCAGGTACGTGAAGCAGAGCTGCCTTTTCAGTATGTTCCCCCGGCCAGACAATATCAGAGTGCTCCTCTTCCCCTTATTACTGTCACAGCAAGGTCGGGAGGCTGTGGGTGGTGTGGGGTTGTGTGAGCACTCTCTCCATGGGGCCGTTGTGTCAAAGGGGTGGGAGGGATGGCAGAAATCCACCTCCTGGTGCTTTCAAGAGGTTCCCACTGCATTTAGATGGAGTCTGGCAGAGGCGGTGTTCAGAAAAATACTACTGAGTTGAGGCTCTTGGGGAAGCAGGTAGAGGAGCACATCTGGGGCTGTTCTCAGAGGCTAGCGTTAGCCCCAGAAGCCTGATCTCCCTGGCTGGTGCTCTCTGCAGTCAGTGGAGAGAGGCTTTGTCGCTGCTTGGTGCAAAGCGGAAGCACAGCTTTGAACCTGGCTACCCACCGTCAGGAGTTGAGCCTGCTGCGGCTGACGTTGGCTGTTTTATCTCCTGGTTTCTAGGTCTCAGTCTGACATAGGTATGGGCCTGCCAAACATGACCAAAACTCAACTGCTTCTGCGCACGGACAGAAACAGGACGTCAGGTTTGCAGGGAAGCCTGAGGTTAAAGTGTGAGCAGCTGAGGAGTTCAGACGTGTCCAGGATTAGGTGATAGCTGAACAGTATTCTCAGAGTTAAAGCTCTGAGGCTTTCACTTAGTGTGCTCATATTTTGAAGGAAGGTGAGGGGATTCTGGCTCTTCTGTGCATTGATCCCTGTGCTCCCTTGGATAACGAGTAGTATAATTTCTTATTCTGAGAGACAAGGCTAAGAGGTTTTCTTTGTTCTTAAGTTGTCCACATGGCTCTTATTGTTGGACATCTCTTATTTCATTCATTGCATGAGTAAGAGGAAGGCTAAGCCAATCAATCAGGCATCGCAGAACCACTCTAAGCTATTTAGCTGTTGATTAAACCTTTTTTTTCCCCAGCATAGAATTCAGTCAGAAAAAACACAGTCGTTTAAGAAAAAATAAACATAAAGCTCAAACCCAAATTGTTTTCTTTCTTTGTGAGCTGCAGTCTTGCTGCACATCTGAAATGGAAATGCGGGATGTCTTTGCATGCCTGGGACTGTCAGGTCACGCTATTGTTTTGTTTTCTTGCATTTGCAACTTAGTAAGGAAACAACATGGGAATGTTCATTAATGTTTGTGTAAATAGTAACTGCCCACATATGAGCACTAGCATACTTTCCTGCGAAAGCTCAATGTGCAGGGTAGGATTTAAAAACATGGCAGTAAGCCAGCACACTCTGGCTGGGCCTGGAAACATCTAGGTAGCAATTTGACTGGAGCTCTTTGGAATTTTTTTTTTTTTTAGTCAGATTTAGCAACCTATAAATAGAGGAGTACTCCAGCCCTTGTAGGACTTTGTTATGCTGTGTCATTTGTCTTTTCTGTGCTGCTGTGCAGGCTGGAGAAGGAGGACTTCAGATCCATGGGGCTGGGATGAGAAAGGAGCTCCCTTGGTGCTGGGGGGAGAGTTTCAGACGGGGGCTACTGCTGAGATTGCAGAGCCTGGCAAAAGTGAGGCAGGTCACACCTACAGAAGGACGTTGCTGAAAACAGTTTCTTGGGTGCTTGATCTCGGACAGCAGTAGTTTTCATATATTCAGTACCTTTAAAACCAGCAGATCCTACATTTCTGTGCAAAAAATATCCAGAAATTATTTCAACAACCACTGAAATGAAAATGACATTCTTGAAATGTGTGAACTGCATCTCCAGACTAGCTCCAGACTACCTAAGAGAGCTAAATGAGCTCCAGCAACCTAAAAGAGTCAGGGTTGCATCATGCAGTCAACCTGGTGCTGTGTAATGATAATTTTATCCTCGATATTTTTCATGAGATAACAGCTGGCTGTACTGGCCACTGTAGCCAGGGGGTATGGAGCAGACAGAGTCATCATGAGGCAAGATTGAGTTTGAGTACTGTTTACATAATTTTCATTTGTCAAATAACAGCCCTACATAGATCATGACGACGACAGCGCCTGTGGATGGTATCATCCATCAACAGATCCACCCTGTGAACAGCAGAAGCTTTGCATTACTGGAATGGCTGAAGAAATTATTTCCATGGATCAGTAAAGACAGCAGTAATTGCCATAAAGCTCACTATAGTTTATGCAGGAGTTTTTCAGCGGCTCATGGTGGTCTGTCAGATGAAAGACAGCATGCAAATGGAGTGGATCGTAAAAATAATTGTAGCATAGCTTCTAAGAACAAAACTCATAATGACTCTGTTCCTAAGAAGTGCGAAAGCACAGAAAATCACAACATGGCTCTTGCAGAAGCAACGAGAGAATGTCAGAGTATTAGTATGATACTGATAGTATAGTCAGATGTATAAATCACTTAATTGTGACAGCAAATTAAATAGTCTTGTTGTCTAGAATTCACCCATAGTTAAAATGATGTATGTTGATGAGAGAAATGCCTTGTGTGCTGCCAGTAATAAATTAGCTCCTCTTTCAAGTGAGAAAACAATTAAAAACTTGGTTGAAAAGGGCATATTTTCTCTGTGGCCACTGATCCCTCAAACTCTGGAAATAATAAAGTGTTTCTAATAGTTGTTCATTATTACACAGTTGAAAGAGGAAAAATCCATTGTCTCATTATGTTCAAGACAGTTATGAAATTGCATTGGGAATATTTGAAAATGTAAGAGGCATATAACCAAATGGTTTCAACTTTGACAATGTATCATCATTTGCAGTTCATAATGCTGCTGTTAACTTTGGGAGATATCAGTCAGTGCACATAGTGGAAAATGAGAATAAATATTTACTTTTCAGTTATATACTGCATAAATAACAGCAAAGTACGCTGTAGTTAGGTCGTGATTCAATTTTGAGGGTTGTGTAACAAAACTTTCAGAATTACAGGAAGTATTCATTTTGCAAAACTTAAATATGTGGAAACATTGAGGCATTTCCCAATGAAGTGGGCAGCTCTGTGCCTTGCCAATGAAACAATACCAAAATGATTTCTGGGTATTACGAATTACTCTTGAATATTAAGTGAAGATTGGCCCCCTCTGATTTTACGTTCTTTATAGATGTTGAAGATGGAGATGGTGGAAACGCCTGGTGTCTGAATGCTTCCTTTTTCGTAGTACGTTAAATTTTTTTGCCATCTAGTCAAAATTAAAATCCTCTCTGGTGCTGAAGTTTAGCGCATAAAACATTAATTACACTGTAGGTCACAATGAAGAGCCGAAGTCAGCTCTGCATAAAGACATACCATGACAAGGCAAAAGAATATAGGCAGATGCCCTTCAGTGGGATGGAAAGGCTCTCAGATCTCAGTCTTCATCTACCAACACTAACCTCATTCCCTGGCTGTCTCTGAAAAAGTGTGAGATTTTAGGAATCTGGAAGCCATATTGAAGGACTTGTCTATGACAGAAGATTGGAAATACATTTATGAGGAATATTGTGATTCGAAAGATTTTGTGAGGCATGTGCATATGCTGCAGGAATTGGTGTTTAGAAGTGCTTCAAATCCTAGTTATCTCCATTTCAGAAAACTTGTAGAGTTTACTACATCCGTTCCTGTCTCTAGAGAGTAATAGAATAAATATTTTCTCCTAGAAGCAGGTTTGACATTTCAGAAACCTGCAAAATGTCGAGTCTGTTAAAGCTGAAGCTTAAAGTTAATTTTAACTGACCACATAAAGAATTTTATGAATCAACATAAAAAGAAATAAGTATTGAAATTGTTTGTTAGTGCCATTCTAAGTAATGAACTGAAGTTTGTGATAATTGAATTGTGCATTTGATGGACAGTACAAATGTACTCTTAGGAGAAAAATACAATTACATACTAAGGAAAATCGCATTAAAATAAAATATTGTCCCTTATTTCACAGGTGCTTATCTCCTATTTCTGTCCGAGAAACATGATAATCAAGAAAAGCAGATGTGCTATCAACTTTTCAAGTTTCATCCTGGAAATGAGGTTGGAATATTCCATAAGGAAATCAATGTCATTTTCCTACTCTCTCTTCTGTCTCTGTAAGCAATGCTCTGCCTGAGTCTTTCTCTGCTCTGTACTTACAATTCTCCTGTTTCTCTAGGTGACTCTAGGCTGAGCTCATGTTTTTGCTCTTAACTTCATGTGAGCCTCCTTTCCTATCTCTTCTAAGAGTATTTTGGAACCAGTTTGCCCTGAAACCCTGAGATCAGAGAACACTATGGGATTAGTTTTAAACTTGTTAAACTGAATTAACACTCCTGCCACATGATTCTGGCCTGTGCCAGTCCTTCTAATCTTGTTCAGAGTTTAGGATAATTTGTTTAGTAGTGCTGATCAGCTGGAGGTTAATTCAATTGGACTTCGGTTATTTATTCATGCCTGGATTTGCTAAGTGTCACAGCAGATACATGAGGTCTCTGTTACAGTTATGAGACGGCTTCATTAGTGTGACGGAGAGTCCATCTGGATGACTTCCTTTCCTCACTGCAATAACTGGCTGTCAGGGCTCTCTCCAGTGGAAAAAATCCTTATATAACATCTCCCTTTCATTTGTGTCATAAGTGTATCGATTACAACTTAAAATGCACTTCTTTGTTCTGATTGCTGGGATTGCCAATAATCTTTCTCAGGGACCTCGGTAGTATTCCAGCTCTACATTTAAATTAATACCAGAATTTAAAAGAAAAGTACAAATGTGTTTTAAAAGCCATTTATTATTAATATTTTGTTTTCACCCAGTATTTTGGTCCTGCTCGCTTCAAGGTCCACTTTCCCCATAAGTGACATGGGGCCAGCGCTGGGGTGGAACACGGTCAGTCTTTTACACTGTCCAGAATTAACTACCCAGAAATGGAAGACAGAAAGGAAGAAGAAAATTGCATCCTGCTGAAACCACTGGAGGAATTTAGGTTGGCAGAACGTTGTTACTTGAACTGGAATGTGGCCAGGACACCAGGATTAATGTTAGCACAAAATGCCACTTGATTGCAAGTGTTCGGATAACCTTGGATGAAAGTCTTATCTGAAAAGAGGCTCTTCTGACAGAATAGGGCTCCCTGATATTGGCCAGGACTTTGGTTCAGGGTTGACTCAGAGAATTTTTGCTATTTGCTTCAGCAGTTTTTGAATGGGGCAGCTCTTGAATGGTAACAGATCTCCCCTTCACAGCCTGCAGCACAGCAGATAATTTCCCGGAGAGGATTCCATGCCATAAACTGATGTCTCTTTTTAGAGATGTTTCCTGATATATCATGCAAACATTACAAATAGGAGCCTGAAGGGATGCTTGTTGGGGAAAGGTCCTAAAGATTAGAAGGCAGGAAAAACGTCCAGTATCTAGAAGGCACTGGGCTAAGCTCAGCTTCCGCGGCCACATAAATGTCGTGGAGTTACTCCTGAGCAAGCAAGACCGGCATTTGCCTCATTTTTGTTTTATTCTCCTCTCTGAATGTTTCTACTGTCAATCCTCTAATACATGTTATGGGTTGTGCTGGTGGAACCAGGTGGTGCCCAGTGAAAGCTTTGATGATTAAGAGCAGCGTTAATCAAAATTTCTTCTCTTGCTCTCAATTTTTCAATTAAATTATGAATCTGTGCTGAGGAACAACCATTAACTTCCAGGGAGTGAGAAATGTTCCCACATGTTTGGCCTTCTTCAGAAAACCCTGTCACAGTTATATACCGTGAAATATGGTTTCCAACAGAACAATGTTCCCAAAACCAGCTGGGACCTACATTACAACTCAGCATTCTTTGCAGAAGTTTATTTGCTGTTGACTTGGAAGCCAAGTTAGAGCTCTTTAGAGGAGTTTCTACTTATCTACACAACAATGCAACATGGGTCCTGCAGCATCAGCTCCCACAGAGAAGCTGGAGAGAGAAGGACTAAGAGAAAAATGTGTCAGTACCCATCTTTGCCACCAGACCAGTGACCTGCTGCAGGGTTTGATGTTTCTTGCGCTGGTCCTGGGTCTCGTATGCCTGCGTGGCTAAAAGGAAAGCATCCAGGGACCATGTCGAGGCAGCCTGCCATAAATTGTGAAGGGGGCAGTATCTGCAAAAGCCAGTGTGTATTCTCAAGAGACGGGATCCCTGTCTGGGAGAGAAAGAGCAGTGTGCAATTCCATCTCTGTGGGCGCTTTCCTGATGCTACAGCCCCTTCTTTACAACCAGGCAGGAGGTCCGTGCAAAGGGAACAGCCCTTACAGGGCTGTATGTCAGCTGCACGTGTGGTTAAGCTGTACGTGAGCCTGGGACTTGCTTTGCTATTTGTTTTTGAGGCAAAACCCATCACTGCTGTTATGTGGGGTGAATCTGACCTAGACTGTTTTGCAAGTGGAGACATTTTCCATCCTACCTGAGCCTCATTGAAGTTTTCCCTTGTTTTCCATGGGAGGACACTGATTGTCCCCTCTCCCCCAGCTCAGCCTTCCCATTCCTCTCCCGCAGCAGCTCAGACTTGTATATGAGCCAAGATATGATTCCCCTAAGAATTCACTTCATTTAATATTCCTCTTCCCTGTCTTCATTATTTTTCATTTATAGGTTAACCAGTACCTGAGATTCTCAGTGCTTTCCCTAACTTTACTTTGACTAGATAAACTTTTAAATTAAACATTTTCATTCCAGCTTCCTTCTGTTTGAGGGTTACTGTATAATTCTGTATTTAAAAAAAACGGCAAACAGAGAAGTAATCACAGATGCATTTTGCTGAGAAGAGATAGATGTCCTGACATAAAGGATTGAACATACTATTCCACAGATATCCCTACATCTGACAAAATAGGCCAAACTTGTTCTTTATGTAGCTCCGCCAGGGATGAACAAGACCCAGGGGCTGTAAGGAAGACCACGTGCTGACATTTTGTTTCATCGAGTCCCTGGAACATTGAATATGCTCTTGATATGCAAGAGTAGGCTGAAATCTGCAATCAGCTCCACGAGTGTAATTGAATCTGAGTCAGGAGAAGTGACACCTGCATGATGAAGAAGGGCATTCATTATGCTCTGTTCAGGTCTGTACCATCCTGCTTGTGTGGACAGAGTTCAGCATGTACTATCTCGAGCTGAGGGATCACACAATCGTGCTCCAACTATCATTTCCTATATATATTTCTACGACGTGCCGGACATCTCAATGCTATGCTCACGAGTGCATAAACACACACCATCCTATCTAAGGATCTGCTCTATACGTGTGCATCAGCTAACAGATGCACATTGGACTTATGAATATGAATGGGGCAAAACGTGTAGTGCGACCTTCACGTCAGTGCCCACACTTCTGATAAATCACTGCTGTCTCAGGGACATCTGTGTCGGTTCAGACCAATCCCCTGTTATTGCAGGCAAACGTGATACAGCTGTGAAGTCTCCAAGGGTCTATAATGTTGTGTATCTTCACACACATGCTCCCCATGGCAAATAATAATAAGACCTTTGTACAAAAGTCTAAATGTCTCAAAGACAGTACAGGAGGAGAGAAGGAGAGGCCAATGCACATTGTGACTGCCTTAAAAGGAAGTATGAAAGGAGAAAATTCCTGGATGATCTCTTTATGCTATCACCAGGAATGGTCCTTTTGGGAATGGTGCAATGAAGAGCTTTTGAGAAAAATGTTGTCAAAGCAATTTTTGTTGGAAATGTTATTTTGACACATCAGGCCATATTGTTTTGATCACTCCCTTTTCAAAAGGAACTTTTAGGTTACAGTGTTCTGCTTTGATGATTTTTCAAACAAAGTTTCAGTCATTTCACTTTATGTCAATTTTTCATCCACATTTTATCTTACATGGGAAAAGAGAACAAAAGAAAACATTTGATTGACCCAAGCTACCCGTTGGACATGCTGTTTATATGAAAACTCAAAATATTGCTTCCTTTTTTCTTGCATGGGAGGAAATCCTGGGACCTCTCACCCTTTGGAGAAAGGAGAACACAGTCTGATGAGGGCATCTGGTACAGAGGCCAAAATCAAGGTGCTAAACCAGGGCTGGTACTGAATCACCCTATTGTACATCTGAACGCATATGGGTCTCTTCTTTAGCTACGTAGTGCTCCCACGTTTCGGCTGTGCCACTGTGCGAGCACTGTCCCTGGGGGAAGCCGGGCTCCGTGCTTGGCAGGCAGGCCTTTGGGACCACGTGCTGAAGACTTCACACCCTCTGAACTGCAACACAGGGCTCCTTGGCAGGGATCGCTGGTGGGAGGAGTACGTCTTGGCGTTTAGCCTTCAGGGAACCTGGCACTTCTCACGATTAGCCCTCGGGGAGGGCACTCGGGTGCCCTTGACAGGTGGTTTAAATGGAGAAAGCAGCACTTCTTGGTGGGGAGCCAGAAGAACAAGCAGCTTTGGCAGGTAGCCTTTGTGCAAGGCAAGCGCTTTGCGGTGCTCCTTTAGAGGAGGGAAGCATAGTGCTGTATCAGGTAGAAGGGTCAGACCCCCTCCAGCCCCTTTGGCCTTGCACTCAAAGTTGGAGTTCCATGTTCCCTCCCTACGTCAAGTGGGAAACACCTACCATTTCTCCATACTTTGAGGAATTCTTAGCAAAATCCCCTCTGTATAACGCATATCTATATATGTATATACATACCTGTATGAAATCGGTTACTGAAAGCAAAAGAACAAAAATATTGTGAAAGTCAGCTGGATCCTCTAGAGGGAGGGATGCAAAATATGTATCCAATAAAGCTTTTCTGATGATACCCATAAATACAGAGCTGAAGTGCTGGCCCTGCTGTCCTCTCCACTACCATTCCACCAGAAATGTGTAGCTCGCATCCTGAGTCATCCCCAAGGAGAGCAATAGATGTTATACACTTGAAATAGTTTAGTTTCTAACTGGCCCAAGCACAGTTCATCCCTCCTTCATCAGGCAAGAGGAAGATGGAGAATTTTAATATCTTCTGGTGAGATCATGGGAACTCTGAGTCCCTAGACTTATTCAACGCAGTCAGTGCATTTTGCCAGTTCCATGCAAGAAACTGCAGGTGCGAGAGTAGTTGGGCTCCCAGATTGCACTGCAAGGACAAGAGAGTGATGATGCTTGTGTAGAAAGTTGGACCTTTCTGGGTGCTCTGACTGAGCTTCAGGACCTTGAGATCTCTGTTTTCAGCTGTAGGAGACCCTCCTTGGGCTCAGAAGTTTATAGCAAGTTATTGTAATGGCTTTATTTCCAGAGACAGAGGTGTTGAATTCCCACTTGAAGAAACAGTTCTGTGGGCAAATGCATTCAGTGAGGATCTAACACTATGTATCCTGGAAGACCTTAGCTTGCTATGTCCATTCCTTGCTTAGGGCCAGCCTATGTGTTTTGTGTGTAAACTGAGGCTTACAGGCTCTGCTGGCCCCTCCAAAACAGTTGTGTCGGCATACAGAGAGGCATTGGCTCCCAGGAACCTGCCCTCAGCACACGCTGATGCTGCGGGCACCAGTTTCCCGGGGAATGAGATAAGTGACTGATGGCTGCTATTACAGGTGGAAATCTTTGGAACAGATCTGGCCTCTTCTATGATGGTGTCGAAGGGCAATAAAAATGTTTCAGGCAGCCTACTGCTGCGAGGTGGCTTTGCTTTGAACATAAACAAGAAATACATTTTCAGAGAGTGTGGAATCCACAAGCAAAAAGGAAAAAAAATGAGGAAATCAGATGGCTGAATTACTAACTCATCAGAGGCCAATAGGGGCTGCGGTAACACAAGCTATATTATAATGTCAAATTGTATTGTACATTTGAAACAACAACAATCACATTGTTTTGAAATTAAGGATAACCTGGAGGGGGCAAATAAACTGACAGTGTAACACATAGTTGAGAGGGAGAAAATTTGTACTTGGCAATAATCAATACTCGTGTATGTCTTCTAATTAAGTCAGGCCAGCCTTCCTCCGGGATGTGACAGTGACAACTGAACTCTTCCTGTTTGATGGATTTGATTGTGCTGCAGCTGTAAATAGAGAATGTACCAAAAATGGCTTTGGTTTGTCTTCAGCACCTGAGCATCAGCCCTGCTTGGTCCAGAGCATCAGTCAGCCAGGCAGGACGTGGGCTCTGATGCTGTCTTGCCTGGGACAGTTGGAGGGCACAGCCAAGGATAGGTCCTGAGGACCTTTCCTAGAGGAGGGTCTGATCTCCCCCCCATTCAGCTCCCTTGCAAACATGTAAAACAAGCATCTTCTAAAGAATCAAGTGACCAATTCTGGTGACTTTCTCAACAATTTGGTCCTTGTACTGTCTCCTAAAATAGTCTTTTAAAAATACCTTGCTGCCAGAGGCTGTGAGTGGGTTGGCTGATAAGCGCGACCCAGTGCTTGGGGATCCGCAGCTGAAGTGTGTATTGTTCCTTTTCAGTCTGAGGTCCTTGCTCACATGCACAAGTTTGCAACAGTTGTTGGATTCAGGACCGGGAAAGAATTGATTGCGGGGACCTGGGGCTTTCATCTGGCATCTGTCCAAGGATGACCACAGGCACCCTTGGGTCATGTTTCCACATCCTCACACTTCCTAACTTGTATTCCTTCCTCTGTCCCTCCGGTATGGCTGGAGGCACATCCAGATCGAAATGAAAGGCTTTCCTTTTCCCTCTTCAAATCGCTACTTGTGTTGCCGACTCAAGCTCTTCACTTGGTTTGTGTTGGGGGATGAGTCAAAACCCTGGCCTATTCATATTTCACATCATGTGCACGTTAATTGGTACTTTACATCCCAGGGACTTCCTAAGGAAGCACCGATTTGGTCTCTTAACAATTTTACTACAAACACATTTTTCCTCCCCTTCCTTTTCCCTTTTTGTCATAGATAAGATTCATTTTTTTCTGGACATGAATCCATTGCCTGAGGTTTCTCAAATCTCTGCTCTGGGACACTGAAATCTTATCTCTGAGGCAGAGCGGGAAAGGAAAAGTAGTACATGAGGGGAACTGTGACTCATGCAGAAATTGAAATGATGAAGCAGACGCTGCTATTACGAAGACCCAGAGGTGTTCAAAGACCTGCTGGTGAAAAGGCAGAAGCCTGGGCTTTTCAGCCTTGAAAGGCTTCTGCATATTGAAGCTTTGAGCGCCGGATGAGGGTTGCAGCCTGGTGAGCTCTCCGCTTGCCTGCTAAGTCCCTTCCATGTCAGCAGCAGTGCAGCGGAGCCGAGAGCTCGACTGGAGGCGGCGCGCGGTGGATGTAAGCCTGATCAATAGAAGATCTGTTAAAACTCGAAATGCTGCTGCCTTCTTCCCTGCAACAGAAACTTTAATGATTTTTTTTTTTTTTCCCCCTGGAGGGGCTGAATCTGAATGAAAGAAAACGAGGAGAAAACGTGCCTGATTTTTCTGTTTCAATGAATGAGCTGAAGGAGTGTCTGTCATCCTGAAAAGATCCTTGTTTTGATGGAGCCTTAATGGATTTTTCAAAAGACTCTTTGAATACCTCGCCCAGCTCTATTGGAAACAGTTATGTTTTGAAGCTGGCACCTTGCCATGTCTATTTATGTTCAACATTGCCTTCAAAAATAACATCACTTCTATCTTTTCCCAATATTCGGAGCAGTATTAGTACATAGGACGATGAGCTGGCCTTGCCTCCTCTCTGCTAGGGAAAATGCTTCAGAAGGATCCAGACCAGCTCCTCTCCTCGAGAATGGGTTAAATTCCTGAATTCCTCTTGCCACACAGATGGCATTTTTGACACCGCAGAAGGGAGAAAAGGCCTGTGCACTAAGAGAAAAGTTTACAGCTCTCGTGCTATTAAGTTCCTCGACATGGAGACGCCTCAGCACCCCAAGGTTCTCGGCTCCAGAGGCCCTGTTAGGCAGTCCTCCATGTCTAACCTGATTTGCTCTTACTGCAGTTTAAACCCATGATGTCTTGTTCAGCTACGGGGAACAGACCGTTCCCTTCCTCCTGAAGGTTATCTTTTAAAGGCCTTAAGGACTTAGCAGTTAAGCTGGGGGAGAGACAAGGCTAACATCTCTCCTCTGCTTCTTAGGCTACGTAAGGAGAGGGACCATTCCTCTGATAGTACAGAGCTGCAGGACTTCACGCCTTTTCATAACAGACCCTTGCCCTGTGTCTGCCATTATCCCAGCTCCTTTCTGGAAGAAAGGCCATGCGTCCATTCATGCCCACCCTGGATGTGAGCGTTCTGTGCCTCCCGCTGAGGTGCCGTGCCTTTCTGTTGTCCCCAGTTTGCGTTTCACCTCAGCATTCGGGGCCATTTCATCCAACTTGTCTAAATAATTTTGAATTCTAGCCTTGTCCCCACAGTGTCCTTGCCGTCCCTCGCCGATCGCTTTTGTCTGCATGCATAATAAACCTACTCCTTCAGCCCTCACCCCTGTCTTCAATGCAAACACAAGATGGAGCGGGAGCCAGGAGAATGTGCAGCCCAGTCATCCATACAGACAGGGAACCACTGGAAACAGCAGCTCCCCAGGGATCTGCCGTCCCATTGTGTGCGTGCCTGGGGCCACAGCCCTTTCACCACATGCTCTTTAACCAAGGAGCCCTGAAACAAAGGGGCAGAGGCTTGTGACCCCAAAGTTACAGTTACGACGCAGCAGCATTGCAGCACGTGGCTGAGAAGGTGGCAAGGCGAGTGGAGGGCCCTTTCCCAGCAAGACCTCGCCTCCTCTGCGAGCAGCTGGCTGCAGGATGGGTAAGGTGCCCAGTCATGTCCTGACTCCTGAGAAATCCATTATCACAAGCTGTTTTTCCCTTTGAAGTATCCTGAACTCGGTGAGCGTGCAGCCTTATCTCTCCCGGTGCCAAATTCTCCTTAATGAGGTTTATCCAGCTTTTCCAGCATGGCTTAACATTGTCCATCCAGTCCGGCCAGAAAGGATCCTTTATTTTGCTAACATAATTAATAGCAATAAGCTGTCCATGGTGTGTGGTGATAATGGCATTGATGCTGTAATGCCCCGCAGACGGAGCTTGGGATTTAGAGAAAGTTTCATTCTGTGTGCAGCGTTAGCAATTTCCCCAGCTCCCTTCCTGAACAATTTCTCTTTCTATTTCACATCCTATGCTGGAATTATGCCTCCCGCTGTTTACATTAAAAATGCATTATACATGTGTTGAAAACATTGAGTTCTATGTTGCTGGCAAGGAAGGAAGCTGTTATGTTTAAGAAGCACTCTCTTATATTATTATCACTTTTGTTTAATTTAGTAGGATTATTTTGTCTAATTCCAAAGCTGGGAAAAGAATCCTGTAAATATTCTTCCCACTAGCCAATTTCTTTATCATCCAAACACATGTATAAGCTGACTTGCTTATGAAGTGCCACATCACCAAGTTAAAATGCTGATTTCCCTCTGTTAGCTTTCTCCCGTGCTTTGGATCAAAAATACACAAGGAAAAGGTAATGTCATTTAAAAGAGCTCTAAATGGCGCGCTGCAGCACAGGGGAGCTAGGATTTATGCTAGCAACGTAGTAGTGCCAGGCTGGGGAGGTATTGAGGTTTCTAAACTCCACGGAAGAGACACATGGACTAGGAAAATGTGGGGTTGAGTAACTCTGCACCTGTAGGGACTAGATGTTCAAATGCACCGTACCATCCTCTATAAATAATCCGAGGAGGGATTTTCTATGGGACTCACTGCTGTCACATCTAAGTACCTTACTGCACAAAGAGAATGTGGCAGGGCTGGGAGTTAAACCCATATCTCTCAGACTCAGAGCTTTAACTACACGGATATTTTTATTCTTGATAATATAACTCAATCCGGGTAAATTAGAGGGCTAAAATGAAATGTAGTAAGAGGGGGGCAATAGGACAATAGGACAGAAATGGTGACTGTGAGTTGAAATCAGAGCGTTCAAAGGAAGTGAGGTATTAGAAAAAAAGAAAGAGAAAGAGAAAGAGAGAAGAGAAGAGAAGAGAAGAGAAGAGAAGAGAAGAGAAGAGAAGAGAAGAGAAGAGAAGAGAAGAGAAGAGAAGAGAAGAGAAAAAGGAGAGTAAAAAAAGAGAAGATAAGAAGAGTAAAAAAGAAAAGAGAAAAAAGGAAAAAGAAAAGAAGAAGGAGAAGGAGAAGGAGAAGGAGAAGGAGAAGGAGAAGGAGAAGGAGAAGGAGAAGGAGAAGGAGAAGGAGAAGGAGAAGGAGAAGGAGAA
>VFFE01007016.1:65541-88921 GCA_008921705.1 Burhinus oedicnemus
AAGAAAGAGAAAGAAAGAAAGAAAGAAAGAAAGAAAGAAAGAAAGAAAGAAAGAAAGAAAGAAAGAAAGAAAGAAAGAAAGAGGAAAAGAGTGAGAAAAGATCCTGTGGCAGGTCAAGTGCCACTTGGAGGTTCTGCATTTAAGACCCAGGAACTGTTTTGCACTGGGGAGATCCCGGGGGAGATCACAGGGGAATCCCATCCAGCTTGGGACACTGCAATAAGGCACCAGAGTGGGAAGTTGCAGTGAGGAGTTACAGGACAAAAGATTAAGGAAATCAAATCTGTGGAGGAAAGTAGGGGAGATTCAGTCTAAGATATAAAGGTGTAAGGAGCCTTGCCTAAAAGAAGGAAAGAAATGATTTGCCTTAATTAGTGACTGACAAAACCGTACCTTGTGGGCATGAGCTGGAAGAGAAAAAAAATAATTTACATAACGGAAACCCACATTTTAGGAGAAAGACTGGCTGGGGTTTGGGACCCGCAGTGGAAGTGGGCAGCAGATTGCTCAGTGCACAGCACTCGGTGTCTGCAGTGCAGACAGGAGGGGTTGCTGCAGGTAATCGGCGGAGGCTGTCGGTACCATTTGTGCTTGTTCCTGCAGCACTGTGCGAAGTGGTGGAGGAGTTGATGCCGGCATTAGGAAACAGACCTCTCAGGGGGGCGAAGTGGCAGCTGTTCAGTGGCAGCTGGCGACAGTGCGTTGGGAAGCCCAGTGGAGCTGCGTGTCTGCGCAGGTGAGCTGGGAGAAGAATGCCAAATATCTGAGGCTGGCCAGGGAATGGGGTCCCTTCCTCACCGGGGCAAAGGCAGGGCTTGGGGTGACTTCCCTCAGCTGAGACCTCTAGTTTGTCTCATCCAAACCCAGCGTGCCCAGCAGCACGCAGGCAATTAGAGACCAGCACGGGTTGTTGGTGATCCCTCAGCCTCCAGAAATGCAATAACATGTCTGTTAGATCTCCTTAAGCATTTGCCAAGTCACCGCTCTATCCTAGAGGGAAATAACCTTGTGCTGAACAGTTTGATTGTCTAGTGCTAATATAACAGGAGAAAGCCTATTAAATGTTGTGCTGGAAGGGCCCTTTGGGTCTGCAATAGCTTTTCTCTTTTTTCTTTCCTTTTTCCCTTTCCTTTTTCTTTCCTTTTTTCTTTTTTTCCTTTTCTCCCTTCCTTTCCTTTTCTTTCCCCTTCCTTCCCTTCCCCACAGACCAGAAATGAGCAACAGCAATGAACTGAAGGCAGGGAAGACAGCAGCTCTATGAAATGAGATTGCAAACCAGCTGGCAGCGTTGCACCCGCTTACTCCTGGGGTCGGACCTGCATCCTGCCCCCCTGCTCTTGCACCGTGCTGCACGCTCGCGAAGGCTGGTTGTCCCTTGCGTCTCCCCCAGAAAAAAATCCCTACCAGACATTTGAGAAGTTTTTCCTGCAGTTGTGCAACAATCTCTTTCTGCTGCTCCTTGCTGGTGAAAACTCTGCGGCAGGGCTGGTCCTGGATTTCCTCCGCCTCTCCACACAGCAGCAGCTGGCCAAGAAGAGCTGGCTGAGACCACCAGGCTCCTGGGCCTGAGCAGTGTCTGGCCAAGGCTCTGCAAAGATGAAGGCATCCCATCCATTTGATGTGTTGGCCAAGGTAACACCTGGACCAGCTGTGGCTGATCTCTCCCTCGCTTCAGCAGAGGTTTCCTTGTCACACCGGCACATGGCACTTCAAGGGGAGAGCCTCAGGGCTACTCCTCTCCTGGCACTGCTGAAACACTGGTGGCCTGTCAGAAGCAGCAGGAGAGACACGTTGGACTCTACAGTGCATCTCCCATGCAGATGTCACTCTGAGCACTTGCGACTAATTTTAAGAACAGAAAAGAACAAGAAGCCTGTTCATTCATCACCTGGGTGAAACACCCAGTGGAGAAGTACCAAGTTGGCAGAGTTGATTTCCCCTGTGAGCTGGAGAGAGGCAGTTTTGAGGCCGGTACAACTGATAAACCATGGACTTGCCCCGCTAACCGCAATGGCAGGAGGCACTTTCCCCCTGCAGTTGTGCTTGGGTGCAGGGCACCCACTGTGATCATCTCCAAGGAGTGAGGAGTGTGAGCAAGGCCATCGCAGCAACCAGCTCACTGAAATGAAGGTGAATGAGTACTTGTAGGCTGTTATAGAAACCGCTGCAGTCAGTGCTGGGGAAACGTAAGTCATTGTGGAGAGCACAGATCATGCAATAAGGTGGTGACCTTACTGTTAAGGTGGCTTTTTAAAGAGGTGATGCCTTAAATCAACTAATCTTCTGGGTCCCTGACTGTTCATGGGTCTTTGCACGTCTTCCAGAGCAGCAAGAGATGCCTGTTGACCCTCTGCAATTAGTACCCCTAACTTAATCGACTTTAGCATTCTCCCAGGCTCCTTTGAGATGAATGGCTCCATCTGCTAATCCAGGGCAAAGGCAGCTCTTCCTGAGATGCAGTTACAGCTGAGATGAGAAGCAGATGAGAAGCAGACGTGGGGCAAACCTCACACTGTTATCACAGCACATACGAGGGAGAGCTTCACGGCTGCTGCCAAGGGGTGAGAGGCTCCTGAGACCGTGCCATGGCCATGGCCTGCACCCACATCGATCCCAATCATCCAGTTCACTCTGGCAGCGATGAAGGGTGTCAGAGCCCTCATGGTGGGCGCAGCCCCCGTGGGATGCTTGGCCGCAGCTGGCAGTGCTGGCAGCCCGGTCTCTGCCAGCCCCTCTGCCAGCTCAGCCCATCTTGCGAGCTGCCGGGGCAGAGGCACTAGCGTTCGCTTCTCCGCTTGCGTAACTGTATTCTTCACGTCTCAGTGACTTGCTCAGGGTCTGGGCAGGCGCATGTGAGCTGAGCTGCATTTGCTGCTGGAGGCTTGAGGGGAACCGGGGACATCCATGCATGTAAAGCCATCAGCTCCGGAGTGAAACCTCCGCCTGACCCAGTAATCATTGGCAGGGGTGAGCAGAGAAACCACTCCTGACAGGCTTTGCCAACGTAGCTTTCTGCAAGGGACACATTCAGAGACCTTAAAGACCCAACAGCTGGGCTCTGGCTTCAAATAAATCATTCTCCTGCCTTTGCTGTCATCAGGGGATGTGACGAAGCCACTGTGGTGGCTGAGCCCCGGACAATGAGTCTCATTTCATCCCATGTAAATCCTGCTGAAATGCTGTGCCTCAGATCCCCAAATGGTGTTGTCCCAGCCCCTGGTTTGGGCAAAAGGGACAAGAATTCCCTGTGTCTTGCCAAAGGCCCTGAGATGCTGCTTGGCTTTTTCTGGGTTGGCTTTGTGGCTGCTTGGGAGCCTGACCTTGCAGGAGGAGGGCTGCCAAGAGGATCTCCAGCTGCTGCTTCTGCAAATGCCACACACACAGCTTGACTGGGGTTGATGGAGGGGTGGCATGGCTGGGAGGAGATTCTGAATCCAGACCATCCTCCGACACCAAGGAGCTGTGCTCCTGCTCACCATGTAAAGGTGCTTCTCCTATGCTGAGGTTGCTGGTGTTGAGATGTGCCCCAGGCATTGTCCCCTTCCCCATGGTGTATGTGCCTGGGGAACCCTTTCAAAGCAGTTGCTGAGAAAGCTGTGGGGCACAGCGGTCAGCGTCATCCTTGGCACGGGCACAGCAACACCCCACCAAGTTGGCCTGTGTTGGCATCCTGTGACCCACGTACCCTGTCATGATGTCCCAGTGTTTCAGGGTTCCTTGGTTTCCCTGGGCACAGAAAGAGTTCAGCCTGGCTTCAAATGTCTCAGCTCTTGTCACTCAATGCCACAAACCGTGTCAGTGTATAGTGTCCACACTGCCTGACTCGCTTCTGTGGGTTGGCGTTCACCATATGTGCTCCTCCAGCAAGCCTGGAGTATGCCTGGGGTGGCCAGAAGAAGCAGAGCTCTTGGCTCTCATTCTGCTCTCTCCCTGAAATCAAGAAACTTTTAACTTCAAAAGAAGCAGGCTTGGGGCTTGCTGGGGAGGCTTCAGCAGGAGCACATCCCGGGAGCAGGTTCTCTAGCTGCTGGAGGAGCTGTAGGGCTCATCCTAGTGCTGTTCCTTCCAGGTGCGAGAGAAGCCTGGAGAGACCTGCAAACAACTCTCTCTGCTCCAGCTTGTCCCACTTTAACACCCTTGAACAGAGACAGGATGGGGGATGCTCATGCACGATTCCCCTTGAGGACTAAGCCAACCAGCCACTGGATGTCATTATTGCTCCAAAAAAATACATCCAAGAATCTATTCCAGACCTCCAAAAAATGTGACTTTTCAGTATGGAAAGCTTAAAATATGCTTCCTGAGGACACAAAGCCGTTCACCTCTCCTCCTGCAGCTCTTGCCTTCTCCGGCATACCTCTGCATGCCTGGGGACAGGGTGCCCAGGGCTCGGCACAAGGAGGACGCGATCCTGTGTGACCTCTCTGCCCTTCCCGGGAGCTCCTGCGCTACCTCCTTATCTGCAGGGATGACATCATGGCTGTTTCTGTAGCAACAGAAAGGGGCACCGCAATTACTGAGTGATGACACCGTAGCAGGATGGAGCAGGAGGGAGATGTTCCCCCAGCCGTGTCCTGTGGGTGCCCCTGGCATGGCCCTGGGCTGGAGAGCAGAGCTAGCGAGTCAGAGGGCTTTTGGCTGGTATCTGATTCAATAAATCCGGGGGGAAAAATTGTTTCAGCCCCCCCCCTTCATCTTTCAGCTGAGGACCCCCAGTTGTCTCACTGGACCTGAATGGAAATGTTTTGCTTTAGGTTATTCAACCTGTGAAAAACTTTTCCTGCCTTCTCCCTGATTCACTTTAAAAGTCAGGTCTGGTCTTAAAGAAAAATGCCCTTTGAAACCACAGTGGAAAGTTTTATTTACAAAAGGGCAATGTCTTCCCTCTGCCTCCCTCCCCCAGGGGTTTTCATTGCAATTTTCCCAAATTCAGCCTGATTTCACCCATGATTTCACTTCTTGGATTGTCCATTTACTGGCTGGTTTGATATTTACAGAAAACATTGTGCCTGGTTCCATGGGAGAGCTGATGGAAGTAGGGGATCAGGGGTTCAACCGATGCCTGACCCTCCTCTCCCGGAGATGCTCACAGGTCCTCTCCCAGCACTCCCAACGTAGCTGTGCCGTAACGGCTTCCCATGGGCTCTGCCTATATCAAACAGGGACAGACTTTTCCCAACCTAAGTCTTGGGCATCCCATTTGCTGCGTGTTTGATCAAGACTTTACGGGGGAGTGGAGAGCAACTGCAGAGGAGGACTGGCGTTAGCACCGCAGTGCAGCGTGGAGAGGAGTGGACAATCCCTGGGGAAATCCTGGCACGGTGCTTGCTGGGGAGAGCTTCCGTATAGCCTCACTGATCTGTACTCTTTCATCTTTATGTCCCTGCTTCTAACTTGCCCCGTTTCAGTTATATCCTTTTCATTGGCTTTTCTTCTTCCACCACAGCCATAAAACAAGCTGGGGAAACACCAGCTGCTGTAAGCCTGATGTAAAGAAATAATCCTGAAACAGCGGAGCCGGATGCACATGGGCTGTGCCTCATCTCTAGCACTACCTCGGGTCCCACAAACAGCTCCGGCCAGCGTCAGCATCTTCTGCTCCCGCTGCAAACCATTGCAAGGAGCCACAGCCCAAGGGGGGGAAAAAAATAAATCATTCTGCTCAGCCTCACTCTTAAGCTTTTGAAAAGAAGAGCTTGGGATAGGCCTTGGGTGTGTGTCGGCAGAAGGGGAGCCGTCTCACAGCCCTGGTAATAGCTCTCAGCATATGCCTGTGCTCCCTGCTTGTTTTGACTTGCGTGGGAATCTTTGCAATCAAAATGATACGACAATTCCAATCACTGTCGATCGCTTTAGGCAGGTGTAATTCAAGCTCTGGCTGCAGACGGTTGTCATTTAATTAACAAGGAAAGAGCCAAAATTCTGCGTAAGACTGGGGAAGGCAAAGAGAAGAGCCTAAGGGGGACTTGTGATAATGGAGCGCGGAGGATGCCAGCAGACTTACTCAGAATTTAGCTGTTCACACAACCGGGTAACGCCGACATTATTCCCTGCGTCACAGGCAGAGACATGTGCTCGGCAAGCTGTGGTAGGCAACACAATTATCCACTTATTTCAGTCCAAATCGTGGGGAATGACTTGAGGACAACACAGAGGGAAGCCCTGCGCAAATCTCTTCTTGGTATTGTTACCAGCTCTAGGAATTCACAGGCTCTTAACCCTCTTATCTCTTCTCTTGCCGTTTTACTGCTTTGATTTCATTCCTGGCCCAAGCAGCACTTGCTCTCAGCCCTCCGGGGCCAAGCTCAGCTGGGGTACAAGCGGCTGCAGTTCTCTTTGGTCGGTGGAGTGGTGCTGGCCCCCCGACAGTGCAGAATTTGTCCCTGTCGCGCTCCCTTTGCAGCTCCTGCCTTGCCAAGGGCGGCATTTCTTTGCAGTGGGCTGCGTACCATGCGTGCCTCTGCTTTCCCCGCTTCCGATGTACCGTGCGTGCCTCTGCTTTCCCCGCTTCCGACCCAAATTTCAATTTTCTACATCTAAAATGAAACTAATAGGTCCTGTTACTGCAGCAGGGGAAGTGGTGGGCAGTGAAGGAAGTGCTTCAGTCCTGCTTGTCGTGGGCAAATTGAGCATGTTTTGAAAGCATTTTCAGTAACTCATGGCTTGATGTTGCAATGCTTCGCCTTCTGCAGCACCTGCCGTGCAAGGCTCTCCCTCTTCTTGGTTGCCAAGAGGCATCAGCACCTGGCTGTGGGATGTGTGTCCAGAGCTCACCTTCATGGAAGGAAAACCGAGGCATGCGCCTGGCAAATGCCGCATGCGAGGTCACTGGGTGGAGACCAGCTCAGGGCTCAGTTCTGAGCTGTTTCAGGCCTTGGACCATTCCATTATGGAATAATGAAGCCAAAGGGAAAAGTCAATCTGTAAATCTATAGGTAAGGCAGGACACCTGGAGAGTTTTGTGTCCCTGCTCCAGCAACTGTGGCAACATCCCTTTGCTTGTACAGCCTCTCTACCCAGCACCCTGCCAGCTGCTGCAGCAGCCCGTGCTGCCATGCAGAAACGCTGCCATGCTGAAATGAGGGACCAAGGGAAAGACCTCCTGTGCTGGGAGGTGTTGAGCTGATGGAGGGATTTCCAGTTGCAGACATGGCAAGAAATGTCGCTCGGTCGTCCCTTGGCCTGTGGGAGTGCCCATGTGCATTGGTACAACCTGGGACGTGTGTGACCCGGAGCGTGCATCATGCAGGACCTAATCCAGCTCAACAAAGCCACCCTTGGTGTCCCACTTGGCGCTCTGGTTGCTGGTTTGACGTCCCTGAGCTACCGGGACAGCAGGGCCTTGTAGTCTTTTAATTTAGTCCTGTCTCAGCAAATGGCTGAGATACTAAGAACCAAATTTTGGAGAGAAAGGAGATGAAAATCCAGAGGAGATTGCTGGCTTCCCGCAGTGCTGACTCTGAGCTGTTTGATATTCTCTCTTTTTTAAGGTTTGCTTGTTTTAAAGCAACATTAATTGGAAAGATGCTGGAGTGTCAAATAGAAACCACTCCCTGAATAACCTCGCTAATGAGCACGTTATTAAAGCAGGGTTAGGAGCTCCCTAGAGGGCTCTCGCTGGATAGGATTAAATTAAAAAAAAAATCATCTAAACTAGAGAGAAAATCTCTGTTAGTCTGCAGTGATGAATATAGAAAAGTCCAATGAAAAATGGCTTTGAAAGGTTTAAGCGTATGTCTTCCTATCTGGGAGTAGTCTTCTCCATCCCTCAGGGCTCGCTCAGTCAGGGTAGAAGGTTTTAATGATGCAGAGGGTGGAGAAGTCACAGCTCAGAGCCTGGCAAGCCCACTCTCCAGGTGGTCACATCTCCATGCCCCCAGCGCTTGCCCGTGTAGGTCAGCAAGGGCAGTCCCTTCGTGCCACCAGGATGGAGAGTGTCTCTGCCCAAGCAATGTGGCTTGTAGCAGGCAAGAGCCAGTGGAGATGGGGCTGCTGAGACCTTGTGTCAGGAGACGAGAGGCTGCCTGTCCTCTCTGCAAAGCGTAGCTTTAATTGGAAAGGTTTGCACTGACTCCATCGCAGCGTTTTCCTGATAAAGCTCCACAGTGCTCCGACCACCTTGATCCTTTTAGGCGGTGGCATCTCTGGTTCCCTGTTCATCTACCTCTCCCGGAGGTCTGGAAGCATCTGTGAGAGCAAGGAGACAGTGCTAGTTCTGGGGCAGATGGGGGCGGGATGGGGTCACGCATTCACCCTCCCCTGATGGCAGCGTGGGGATGCTGGTCCCCACTCCATCTCCGCGTTCAGGCAGCCAGGAGCGCTGGTGACTTGGGCAGCTTTGGGGAGGGATAGAGAAGGGGACGCTTTTTGGTCCCGCTCCCTTCCCTCCTACTGTAAAGGATGTGGGAGGATTTAGGGCAGGAAAGCTGTTCTCATACCATCTGAAGACAGGCATGAAATGCTTTAGCAAAGCTTCCCTGCAGGCAACGACGACTTCCAGAGCAATTCCAGCTTTTTTGCGGCTTGCCCTTGCTTCCCATGGATGGTGGGCAGGTCAGCCCTGCCCCAGCCGCAACGGGGGGCTGGCCGGGGGACTGATTTACTGCACCTGCAGCCAAGGAGCTTCATAGCTTAAGGCCGTTCTTTGCTTGCATTACTATGGAGCGTATTTTCAGGGGAAGCTTGGCTGCCTCAGCTGCTCCTGCCCAGATATTTGGGCTTTGCAGGCACGAGCATCCCTTCGCAGAGGATTTTGTCCGTGTGCAGAAGGAGGTGTGTTGCCTGCCTTTGCAAAGCACTGTCTGACAGGCTGATGCAAAACATGCCAGCACCAAGCTGTGACTCTAAACAAAGAGAGGGAAAACACTGTATTTTTATTTTCTCTGCTGCTGCAGTGAGTTGGGATTTTTTTTGCTTTCTTCTTGTCTTTTTTTTTTGTTGTTGCTTTTTCTTTGCCTGAGACAGGTATTTGGATTCTCTGCGCTCCCCAAACTCTTCCCCAGGCTCTCTCCAGCAATCAGACAGAGTGACAGCTCTGAAACTCTCCAAGTTAACAAGTTCAAGTGCTGATGATTAACTAGATTCACAAAGTTGATTGGAAAAAAATAGGGATATAAATAAATATTCCTGGAGATATTCCACCCCCTGTAGTCATGAACTTTGAATAATTGGAGGGAATTATGCTGAGTACTAATCAAAAGGTTTTTTTTTTTTTAATTTGCTAATTACTGCTGGGTTTCATCAGTGTCAGACTCTAATCATCTCAAGACATGTTAATTGACCCTTGGGAGTTGTTTATCTGATGCCGAAAGTTTTAGATGGGGTCATACAAAGAAATGCAATCACTGAGGTTACTTCTTGCCTGCCACTCAGCTGGAGGGAAGAGTTAAGGAGACTTTGGACCACGAGGACATATGCGCTGCCCTTCCCATCGGCTGAGCTCCAGAACGGCTCCTCATGGATACCGTGGCTTCCTCCATCCATTGGGGACCTTCTCTTTCTTGTCCCTTGCACTTCAGTGTCCTCTCTGCAGGCCTCCTTTTTGTTACACGCACAGGTATTAACTTTAGGGATCCACATCCAGTGAGTGCTAATAGTGACATCCCTCTGGGATGTGGCAACACTGTAATGCTGCTCCTTTCCTTGGTAAAATCTGGTGGGACAGGCTTGTGGTGCTCCAGGAGCGGGCTGAGGGTCTGCTGCGGAGTGCAAGCATCATCGTGGAAGGGTGTGTGCAAAGAGGAAGGTTTCAGGGTGTTTCCTAAGCAAATTCAGATTCAGACTTTTAAAATCAGACATCGCTTCCACCTCCTGAGAAGGCAGTGACCAGCAGGAGGTGGGAACAGAGAGTCACACTGTGCCAGGCCATCGCTTAGACCGCAGACAGCTTTGGTCTGTCCCTGAGAGGGACAGATCCCCTCCTCCCCACTGAGACAAGGCTGCCAAGATGCAAGCTTCAGACTTGGGGCACCTTTGCGAGATGTGTGTATGCAGACCGGCCTCTTCCCTAAGCCATGTCATCTTTTTCCATTATTACCCCAAAACTCACTTCCTGGGCAGCGTCACAGCCTGCCTCACCTATCTCATGTCCTATTAATTACACCAGAGGAGGTGGGAATTAGTGGGATAAAAAGTGGGGCAGCGTGGAGCAGGGAAGCGCTGAGCAAAGGGCTCACAGTTCACAAAGTTTCTCCAGGACAGGTTTCAGGGATGACAATGTTTTCATCATATAATGTTTTAATTAATGACCTTGGTATAAAAATTAGTCTTGTGCTAATGAATTGTTCTGGAGACACAATGCTGAGACTTCATACAGAGGCACCTAATGTCAGAAGACCTAATACCAGAAGACCTGGGTGATCTCGACATGAGTAGAAGAGAAGTGATTAAACCTAAGGGTGCAGCAGTGCAAGGTCGCACACGTAAGGGCAGATGAAAAGAACTTCTGTTACCAGCTGGGAACTGAGCAGCAGCTCAGGAAAAATGCCTGAGTCACCTTGTTAATGATGGGTGACTGCCACTGAGGAGAGGCAACCCAGCCCAGCAGGCATCTGTCATGTCCATCACGGCATCATAGCAAGAAGTGGATGTAAGTCAAAGGAGGAGGAAAAGGAGTATTCCCAGGTGGTGTGTTATGCCCATGGCATGTAGGGGCACCACCAGGAGCTGTACCAAGCTTGCGAAGAGGGCTGAAGCCACCACATCGGTACCTCCAAGACCGTGGTGTGATGGGGCAGTGGCCGGCTGCTGGAAATACTCGGAGAAATGCTCTGTCTGTACTCCGTTAGTGAAGTCCCAGCACGGCTGCGATGGTGTTACCTTGAAGGGCTTTATACTGATCTGGTTCTTTGGCATTGCCCTGTGGAAAGAGCAGAGCTGGTACAAAGCATCTCTGATGGCTCCGGCTGCATCCGTGCTGCGTATATTTGTGGGAGGAGGAGCTCTTAGGTAGTATCACACTTCTGGAAGAAAGGAAACGGTGTTTCTGATTTACAAAGGCTTGCTGGTGACGGTGGGAGGTTGAGGAGCAGGTCCAAGGAGCCTTGTGAAAGCTGGTAGCTGCATTTCCCACAACTCCCAAATGAGTCTTTAAAACGCATCATTGTGAAGGACAGGGATTTGCCCCCATGCCTGGTGGGAGCGGAGGGCAGCCTGCCTCTGCCCCACGCTGCTGTGCCCAGGCAGGTTTGGAGAGATGCAGAGGCTGGAGGGGAGACTGCAGCATCTCCCAGGGCTCCTGGTACCAGCCCAAACCCTTGTGCTGGAGCAGCAGGTCCCAGGGCTGAGCTCTGCACATCCGCTGGAGCCGCAGCTTGCCGGTGACAGTGATGGAAGGACCCATGTTCCCATTTCTGACTGATAATATTTCACCACCTCTTTTGTACCCATTTTCATTTTGATTCCAGGATAATTTGTATCAGTTTATGAAATGTGGCCTTTCTTTCATTGCAGAAAAGCACAAACCCAACTGTGACGTCTAGGTGTTATTGACTTAAGGCATATATATGCGTGTGTTTTTATTTGATCATCTTCATTATTCTAATTTTCCTCTTCCCATCTTCGTTTTCCTCTTTATTACATTGCTGGCTGTTGGAGGCCCTTGGAATAGAAATAAACTTTCTAGGTAATATTTCTTAATAAAAAACATCATTTATTATTGTTTCTCTCTACCAGTAAATGCCAAGCTCTTTCTCTCATTTGTTATAAGCCTAGTTTAACATCTTTTCCGGCAAGGCTGGGGTAGATACCTGAATACGATGCACTCGTGCCCCCATCCTGGCTGTACCCAGCTGTAGGTGTGCTAACAGTTGTCAGGTCTCAGCCACCAACAGCTTGTCACATGTGAAGATGGGGCAAGTCCTTGCTACCACAGCAGGACACGAAGTGCGGAAGAGATTTTTTCGGGCTCCTGCATTTACCCCGTAGCGGTGAGAGGTGAGAGGGTCCCAACAGCAGCGCCTGATCCTGCACCCCTTGTTGTCATCAAGTCAAGCTGCTGCTTGTTTAATCTCAGCTCAGATCCTTCCCCTCCTGTTCACGTCAACAGTTCACCTGAAAGTAGAGGTAGAGATGTCTCCGGAAGACACCCGAGCTGTTGTTTACTGTATCGCTGCTTCAAGGAAAAGCCTTTTCTGTAAAATACACAAAAATAACTAATGACATTAATATAAACATATACTTTAACTAGTGTTTAAGGCTGTCACTGGGTTAAAAAAAAAATACTGGTGCTGCATCCCAAATGCATGGTAATTATGTGGCGAATCTCTTTATTACAGGGTGTCAATCAGGCGACGATGTAGCTGCAAGTGAAATCGCTTTGTGTCTCCACTGATATTCCCAGCACGGAGCTGCAGGCTCTCGCCTCTCCACGACGCTTCTTGAGGTCTGCGTGCCTGTGCCCAGTACGTCTGATTAAAAAGTGGCTGTAGGAAGGAGAAGTAGGCACAACATCTGTGCTCGGCTTTTAGGGAAGGAAACAGTTCTGTGAAGTATCTGTCCATCTTTCTCTATCAAAGGAAAACACACACAAATACTTGTCCTAATTATGTGCCTCACCAGGTGATGCTCGCGGGCGACTGCACTGCAGTCCTCCAACCTGGCTGGCCAGGTGGTTCAGGCAGAAGCTGGTCCTGCTTTGCTAGCCCTGGCAACCACAGAGCCATACACGCAGCCACCCTCGCCCACAGCCCTGGGCTTCAGCCCGGGCGAAGGTGTGCCTGCACCGCCGGCCATGGCACGCTGCCTCCCCCGTGCATGCACTGGGGTTCCTGGGACCGGCTCTTGCTGCGACAAACGCGTGGTGGTAGACGCTGTCTGCCCTCGCAGGCACACGGGGGACGGTGGCACGGCGCTGGAGGACTGCCAGACCTTGAGCGGAGCCGGCCGGTGGCAGCAGCAGCATGGGAAGCTCCCTGAAGGCTGCCGGCATCCCCATGCGAGGGCTGGGGGGGGGAGGTCAGGGCAGCCCAGGTTAATTCTGCACAGTTGAGGTCTCTGGAGCTGGGTTTGGAGGATTATTTGGGTTTTGGACTGGAGGCTGCAGGGTTTGGGCACCTCCATCAGTCACTTTGGGAGAAGGCTGCTTTAAATGCAGTAGCTAGCTTCTGCTTTCCACCAGAGATCTGTACCCCCATCGATCCGCCTTGTTTTGGGTCAGGAACTGGAGAACAGATGCCAACACCTGAGCCTCTCCGAGTCAACAGGAGGGTGAGAAACACAGGCGTTTCCCCACCTGGCAAAGGGCTTTCGCTTCATTTTCTCCTGCTGCCACTGCTGTCAGCTGCTGGGATCTCATCTGCAGCTTTTGCAGGGAGAGAAATCCTCAGGGAGAGACGTCGGATGCATCCTCTGGGGCTACACAGCAGCAGGGACTGCATGGCTGCAAGGAGTCTCACCCTCTCCCACCCTTCCCGGCCGTTGCTCACTGAGGGTAAAACTTCCCTTTGCTTTTCCTCTCCTAGTGTCACTCCACCTCTCCTCCCCCTCCCTCTTTCCTCTCCTTTTCCCTCTAACACCACCTTTCCCACATCCATGCTCTAATATTGGTGGGTCAGGCAGTTTTTTGAGCAGAGGTTACAGAAATGCCCCCAGGTTTTTCTTGTGTGAGCTTCTTTCCATGAGAAGGGCTGGAGAAAGGCATTTCCACGTCTTCTTGCGTGTGGACCAGGGATGGTGGCTCAGGCCTGGCGACCAGGGTGAACACAGGCTGCATTCTCTGAGGGGAATGTGGGTCCGGTGCGGAGCAGAGAAGGATGGGTTGGGCTCGAGACTGGAGCTGCTGCTTTTCCCGGGAGACTCTGGTCCAAGCCTGGCCAAGGTCAGAGTTTGCTCTGTCATCCCACCAAGCTAGATAGACAGAGCGGACTTTCTTGTACACAGATCTTTTGGGTAAGGGCATAAATCCCACATCCTTGCTGGTTTGTGAGGGTCTGAGGAACCAAGGACATGGTTCTCTTGGGCCAAATTCCCCTTTTCCCCTGCCTGTAAGTGGGGTTGTGGCTGCTCTGCTGCTGCTTCCCAACAGGGCCTGTGTTTCAGCAGCTCTTGGAGGACACGATAGCAAATCACTTTGGGAACCGTTTATGATAAAAAGTGCAATACAAACAGATAATATCATCATACTCCACTATTAACAGGCTTAAATCCCAAGGATGGGGAGAAGCTCCTGTGGAGAGCAGAGCTATCTCTCAAACACTTCTGCTGCAATTTAAAAGCACTCCCTAGCCTGGCAAGGCTAATTTCACATCTCGTTTTCTCCAGGGAATATATCTGGGTTTCTCCTTGCTTGAGGCCGGAGCCCTCCACGCTGATTAGATTCAGCTGGGAGTTTTGGTTATTGCTCTCCATGAGTCCCCATGGAGCGTGACGGAGGTGTCCAGCTGGGCTGCATCCCACACGCCGACCTGCTTGTGCGTCCCCTTGGCGAGGACAGACCCTGGGGTGGTAACTTGTCTCCTTTCATCGGACCCCGCTTGGCTTCTGGCAGGAGATGCCTTCGTGGGCACGTCCCTCTCCCCAGGGGAAAACACCTCCGGGTTCCCGCTCTCCCAGCCAGGATTAATCCTGGGCCGTGGCCAAGCGCCACTGTACAAGCAGGATGTGTCAGATGGTTGCAACAACCCCACTGCGCCCAAATCAGCTGTGAGCCGTGCAGGACATGCTTGGTGGGGTGGTGTCCCCGGG
Organism: Burhinus oedicnemus; assembly: GCA_008921705.1. Lineage (NCBI taxonomy): Eukaryota > Metazoa > Chordata > Aves > Charadriiformes > Burhinidae > Burhinus > Burhinus oedicnemus. Next base: position 80,224 of record VFFE01007016.1, read on the forward strand.
AATGTGCCACCCCTGGGGAGGCTGGCTGGTGTCTGGCTCGTCCTTCCTCCTGCCCCAACTCCCCACCTCCCTTTGCCCACCCTTCCCAGCGGGATGCTGTCCCGAGCCATCAGGATGCAAACTGGTATTTGGTCTATGCCTTGCTCACCTCCCTCCCCATCTCCTCTCCCATCCTTTTGTGGGTCTCTTCAACCACCTTCTGGTGGGGGGATTTTAAGATGCCTTTTTGTGATGGGTGCAGCCACCTGCAGCACCCGCAGTGACACAGGGGAGGGACAGCCCATGGGAGCGCAGGGCTGCCCCTCTCGGGGCAGGGACCGAGGACAGCTGGGCAACCATTGCCCGTTTTTATTTATGGCTGCCTCTACAGTCCTTGGCTGGTCCGTATGGGAGAGTGTTATGTGTGAGGCAGGAGGGTCAGTAAAAATAAAATAGAAAAGGAGAAAAGCATAAAAGGCAAAAATACTTTTCCTAATTAAGCCAAGTGTCCCACCCTTTCAGTTTACATTGAGGAATGGAAATTGCTTTCTCAAATTATTTCTCTTGACTGGGAAGGAGGCGTTTATATCCAGATGTTGCTGGTGTGGACAGTGTGTCAGCTGGGCTTTTAATTCCGGCGGCCCTTCTGAGAGAGCCACATTTCCACACGTGAGGTTTCCGTTTCTGTTTTGAATGGTGACTCCCCGAGCCATGGCGCTGCCATGGAGGCAGCAGGGATGCCTGGGATGGAGGGTGGCTGCAGGGGTGTCCTCAGCAGGAGGAATAGGTATAGTGAGTATTGAGGAGTTGTAGCTACAGCCCTGTAGTGCCTTCGGGAGAGCATCTTCTGTCCCTGCCGCTCGCTCTCCCACCACTGCCAGCTCAATGCACAACTGGGTCCCAATTCAGACATTGCTTAGTACTGACTGGTTTTGAGTCACTGCGTTTCCCTTCATCATTTCTTTTGCAGTGGGGGCTTTTCCCCCACTCAGCGTCATTTCCCTGCTCATCTCCGGCTCAGACAAGGCAGGAAACGTATTTTCAATGTATTAATTAAAATGTCTTTGCAGCAGAACATCTGCATGGAGAGCGATAGATCACCGAAGTGTGTGTGTGTGTGTGCGTGTGCACGTTGCAGGCTTCCAGATAACGCATTGCTTTGCATAATTTATTCCAGCCAGCACAGCAATAATTTTCATAGCCTGTGATCTTCAAGTATGCGATTATCAATCTGCGACCCGGCTCCACGTGACCGAAACGTTAGATTATTGCCAGATAAACTTATAGGAGATGCAGGACATTTGGATCTCCGTCACCTCCATCCGAATGGGTTGTATGGGATGAGATCAAATGCTCTGTTTCGTTAGATCCTACCATGCCGAAGCGATGGGTCTTCTCAGGTATTCATCACTGTCAGCTATTTGGGGTGAGGATGGTCTTTGCCAATGATGCTATTCAATTTCTTGATTGTTCAGCTCATATCGGTTTAGCTTGAAAGATAATAAGATAAGAAACAGTGTCTTCCCAGTCAATAAAAGGAAACCTCAGAGGCTTTTTCCATCTTGCGTCTGTCATACTTTGTTGATATTTTAGCTGCAGAGCATTTGACAGCTGGTTGTAAAGCTCTTATTTCCTCCTTTCAGGGAATTAAATGAAGAACATTTAATTTATCCCATGGAGGTTTCCCCAAGTGACCCATGGAACAGGTCCCTTTCTGGCAGCTGGACCAAAACTGGAGGAATTTGGAGCTTTTTCCACCTGGGGGGAGAAAAAAAGTGATTTTGTTACCTCTTCCCTTTCTTTTTTCATCATCAAACCAATTCTGTGTTTTCTAGCATTGGTCCTGCCTCCCCTGAGGACCACAAACCACCGCTGGCATCTGTGGGGCCAACCTGGCCCTGCCGGTGGCAACAAGCATCTCCTGAGCGGAGATCTTGATGTGGGATTGCACTGGGGTCCATCCATCTCCAGGCACTGGTGCAACTGGGAACGTCAACTGGGTGCATTTCTCCTGCAACAGCCCCATGGTGCTCCCCGCTTGGAGTGGGCAGACACAGAGGTGGGTGTCCGGCCACATCACTTGCGACATCCAAGCCCGTTTAGTGGGTCAGGATATTAACAGGCTAATGGTTAATGTCATTAACCAATATTAGGCGAAGGCTCCCTTAACTGTGCCAAGGGCAAGCGGCTGCTCAAAGCAGCGCGATAATTATGTATAGCCCAAGTAATTATTTTTGTCACATCTTCCTGGCAGGAGAAGACCATTTGTGGGATGGGTTTAGCTACCTTCGGCAACACGCCTATGTCTTATTTATCCAGAACAATACACTCAGCGTGATTTTTCTGTCTCCTTTTTCCTTTCAACGTCGTTTCCAGCCCACACTGCTTTTAATTCGGTGAGGTAAATTGAGATTGGGAGGGGAAGCTGCAGAAATCCTCCAAACTCCCATTCTCCCAGCAAAATATTCCCCCGGGAGCTGACGGCGTCGCTGAATAGCAGGTCCTTCCCTTCCCAAGGGGCTTGTGAGTCTCAGCAGAGACAAATGCTATTTTGGATGGCTGTAGTCACTGCACAGCCGGGTCTCCTCGTGGGATCTGCTTGCAGCTTTGCAGCCTCCCCGGCAGCTCCTTCCTTACCTGGATACCTCTGAGTCAGCGGCCGTGCGTGCTGCGCTATTTTGAACGTCGTGTCAATAAAAGGGAAATTATCCGAGCGCTGCCTTCGGAGTCCTGACGCTGCGGGTTGGTGTGGATGGAGGGGAGTTGTTCCCCACACTCCTATTTCAAGGCTGCGCTCAGCCTGCCTGGAGTCAGACAAAGAAGATGAAGGACTTGGAGGTCTCCGCTCCTGGGATCCTGGGGAAAAGGAGACACAACACGTGACTCATTCCGAACCTGTTTCTAAATCTCTTCCTGAAGACGCTCCTGTTTGCCTGGATCTCTGGTCAGCCCTAAAATAAGAGAGGAAGCTGAGATGGTGTTATTAATCCCAGACTTGGTGTATTGGGTAGCTGGATTCCCATCTGAATTTCTAGTTGGTCCACTGCTTTCACCCATCTTTGGTTTTTTCTGCTTTTCAGAGCCAAAAAGTTTAAGCGGCCAGAGCTGTGACCTAACCCTGTCTTGTAGCTTCACCTACACATCTCAGCTGTTCTCTCCTTTCTCCCCATCATCCTTTGGTCCAAAACACGATTGGCTCTTAAACAGCCAGATGCCCGTGCCCAGGAACCAGTAGCCAGTCTCCCTGGTGGCAGTCAGACTATTGCACTGCCATTTTCCCTTGTTTTGGACATCTTGAAAATGCAGCTTGAAGGTCCTGGTGAGGTCTCCCTGTCTGGATTTAGCACCCCTCATCTGTCGTATCCGCTGTGGAGTTACACAGCCTTGAAAGACACACTCTCTTTTGCATGGGGACAACCTCCGAGACTGTTTAATACACGAGCGCTCACTCAAAGGTGTCCTTTCATTTACTGCTTTCACCATCAGCAATCTATAAAAGTTTAGGGTGCCTTAGGGAATCGCTTGCTTTAACGTCTCTGCCTCGGTAACAAAGCGGCTGCTCTTGGGCGAGCAGGCGTCTCCCGGCTCCCTCCCCACCACGTCGGAGCATCGCCCACCCTCTCTGTCTTGGCTTTCTCCCTCCTCCTTCCTCTTCCTCTGGGTCTACTTGCAAAGTGTTTGCTTTAACTATTGAAATGGATATAGTGGCAGTTTGGGGAGAAGATGCTGTTTAAAGCTCTTTAATTTAAAGGATGCTAATTCACTCCGCTCCAGCCTCGGGTGAGTTATCCAGCTGTGTGGAAGCCTCCTTTTCTCCGGGTGTCAAATGGGAGGATGGTTTTCCTCGGTCAATATTTAGAGACTTTGCTGAGCCCGTGGCCTGCAGGGCATCTCGCTGAGGCTGGCGAGGGGAGCGGGGAGCTCACAGGAGGCAGAGATGCTTTGGGGCACCTTCCCCATGCAGCTGAGATGGTGCCGCCCTGGGTCCAGCCCCTTCTCCTGCAAACTCTCCCTTCTCTGTCCTGCTTGGGACCACGGCGCAGCGGGAAGCAGAGGCAGAGCTGTGTTCGGCAGCCAGGGATCAGCGTGAAGGCAGTCGCTGGGAATAATAATAAGAAACTTGGTTACAGATCTCCATCCTGCAGCCACTGCTGGCCTCCAGCAGGTCGGGTGCTCCAAGGGCTGGAGCTAACCCATGTGAAAAATTGGCTGGAGACCTCCCTGCAAACCAGATGCTGCCTCCAAGACAAGCTGAATAAATAGGTCTTCAAGCTGGGGGGGCGGACACCAGCTCCAGTGAGAAGCTGCAGGGTAATTCCCTGTGTTTAAAACAGCCCCCTGGCCACCATCCCGAATTATTCCTGTCCTGTGCCCGAGCGCGCTCCGTTATCTCGCAGGCTGCTCCACGTGCCCCCGCACAATTGCTCTGCAATCTCCCCCCGTGCAATATTGCAGGATATTCTACCGCATTAGCAAGTCGAACTTGTTTTTACTGCCCAGTGTCTCTCTGTGCAATATTTCACTGTCTCGCTGGCTATTATCCTGGCGGCACAAAGTCCCATTGAAATTCATGGTGCAAGTCGCCCATTTGTTTCCTTTGAGCTTTGCAGGGTTGTTCTATGCAGCTTTATGCATATCATTTTTGCTATGCAAAGTGAGGGTAATGACTTTACCTGCTCGCTTTCAAAGCACTGAACAAAGCCTGTCCCCATGCTGTAGACTGATTTTGGAGTATTTGTTCTAGGGTTTGGGAGGGATGAATCAGAGCTCTTAGGGAATGTGCAATCTGATGCTCTGTAAATAAAAAGAAAGCCGTCCTACGTCTACATGTCTCCGAGGCAGGCGTGTGCTCCTTGTCAACCTTTCTTGCTGGGGATCAGCTTCAGGGATGGCTCTGGCAAAGCTGAGTAGCTTCATCTCGGTGACAGCCCTGGAATAGCATAGCTTGGTTTGGCCACTGCCGCCAACAAGCCTTGAACCAACTCTGCCTTTTGAGGGACAGATGAGGTCCCTCACGTGTGACAAGATGAGACTCCTCAAGCAAAAGGTCACCGGAGATGTCCTCAGATGGACACCAGGAGTGTAGAAGAACTGAAGGCACAGCAACAAAGGAAAGATTTTGCTGCGAAGACCTTCAGACCCAGGCTGAGTTGCCTCTCCCCAAAGGAGACTAGATCTTGGGTACCAGCAGCATGCCTTTAATGTCTTACATGAGGCTCCCAGATCAGTGGCCGCTTGTAAAAATGGGGGTCATAATGTCTATGTTTGGGTCTCTGCAGTGCCAAGAAGGGCAGAGAGAAGTCATTTCTCTCCATCCACTGGTGTTTGGAGGTGACTAAACAAGCAGGGTGGTTTTTGGACCTTGCCCTGGGACACATGGTTTGAAACGTGTGTTTTGTTGGGCCGTGACCCAAATGGCAACTTGAAGATTTGATGTCAGACTCCAGATTTGTGGTTTGAAAGCACCCACAAGCCAAGAGTTATTCACCAAAGCGACTTGTGAATAACACTGAGCAAGTGCACTGGAGAATTTCTCATTCTCTTCATGGACAATGTGTGTATGAAAGGAGGAAAAAGAAAGACAAAAATCTTTAAAGAAATTACTCATTGTGAATTATTCACTCTGTTTACTTGCTCGGAGGGGCTCAGGTGGAAGGCGCTATGTAATCTGCACTACAATGGCATGTCAGGGTATCCAGAGGGGCCGAAAGAAACCATCAACAGTAGGATGACTCCCCTGGGGCCTTTGTGAAGGACACCCAACCTTTGGTGCACTGAATCCAAAGTTATAGCCTAGGACCCCTTATGCTCAACAGGGGTGCAAGCGTGGTAGGAAGATAGCGATCAGCATCAGTGAGGAGGAGTAGGACCAAATCAAGCCCATTTTCGAACTTTGGGGGTCAGTGCAAGCACCACATGGTGTTGGGAAGGGTCTCTGCTTTGAAAGTTGGTTGAGTGTCTGTGTGACAGCTCCACCATCCTCATGGACATCACCTTAGTTGCCAGGCCCAGCAAGTAGAGGTAGATCTAGAGGCCAAACCAGTCCTGGATATCTCCACCAGCTCCAGATAGGAGGCCCTAAACAGAGCAATTTGTGGTGCACAACCACTCTGCACCTGGGCTGTGGGCTGGCAGAAGTCCCCCGTCGGATACCTTTCCCTGACACAAAATTGACCTCTTCGGAGTTTCAAAGACAAAAATGAAAAAGAAAATCAGAACAAATGGGAATCTATAAAAACGCATCCAAGCTGCCAAGTCTACAGCAGATATGATTTGCAATGGATGAGGTATTAGGACCCTGAAAAATTGGGGTAATGATGTGCAGTAATATTTGTCATCACCAAGGCTGAGTATGTTAAACAAAAATGTTCTGAAATGCAGCTTCTGCCTGCGCCCGGTGTCTCTTTCCCAGATGTAAATATCGCCGTTGTTTTCCAAGCATTCTTTAAATACCAGAAGGCCTTAGTCCACTTACAGCACTAACAGCCCATAAAATGTCATTTTTTGTTTTCTAATTAGTCTGATGATTTTCAGATAGGATTTGACAACAACAGCTAAGAAGCATCTCAGGCTGCAAAAAATTAGCCCTGGGATGGCGAGTCACCCGCAGCCGCGCTGTGGAACCGCAGGGCAGCATCCCCTCCTATTGCTGCATGGTGACTCGGTGGTGGGGCAGATCCACTCCCCCTCCGAGCTGGGGGACACCAGCCGGTCTCGGAGGGACGTGAAGGGGGGAGATCGTGCCCTTCCCTCAAGGATCGTTCTGCCTTTTTACTGGCGAGAGCTCCCTGTCACGGCGCGATCCGCACGTGCCCGCGGCAGGAGCGGGGAGCTGCAGGCACCGCCCTCGCGGGAGCCCCGGGTGGAGCGAGGCTGGTTGGACTTTCGCCCTCTGCGCATGGTGGGTCGTTGCTGTTATGGGTCTCGCTGGGGGGATTCAGGCACTTGTGATTTTTAAGACACTTGAAGCCGTTGCTGTTTTGGGGGGGAGGAAGGGGGTAACTGAGCAAAGGACCCCAGAGCTCCATCCCGAGCCCCCCACGGGGTCCCATGAAGGTAGGGTGGGAACATCTCACTCTGCCCCAGGCTCTGCAAAGAGGCAGCCACAAGGCTGTCACATCGTCACCTTCCCTCTGGACTGCCATATTTTGGGGAGTGCTTTCCTCTCTCAGAGGACACCAGGTTGTCACAATGACTGTGACGCAAAGAGAATCCAGAGTCAAGCCCTGCTGCTGTGGGCATCGCGCAGGGGACAGCTCGGCCAGGAGGGACGTCGCTCGCCCAAGGTCACACCACATTTCAGAGCCACTGATGTCCTTATCTCACTGTACACCTCCCCGTTCTGCATGGACAAATGGAGCGCTGCCCAGCCAACGCTCTGTCCCTTGGCCAGCATTTCCCTTCCAGGTGATGCTACAAGAGGCGGCAGAAGAGCTCTCCTTCCCATACCACCTCCACATCGCTCGGAGAAGCAGCCCATGTTTTATTAACCGCCTCTCCCTCCCGTCCCGCTTGTTAAACTGGGTTAGGACTGCTCGAACCTGCTGTGTCAGACGTCTTCTTCTGCTGGTCGAGAGGAAGAGCCCACAGAGGCTCTCCTGACCCGAGCCACCTTTCTCACAGCGCTCCTCCCGCTGTCTCGCGTAAATAGATCAGTCATCCCAGCAAGGCTACGTCTTCTTTTACTCCTTCCTGTCTTTAATGATATTATCAATGTCTGGTTTAGATTTTTACTAAATATAGGCCCAGAGGCTGGGCTGGCGTCACTTCCTCCCAGACGAAGTGGAACAGCTCACTCAGAAGTACTTACTTCTTTTATTCATTTATCTCGGTTTGCGAAGTTGTTTGACTGCGCCAAGTCTTTCCACACACCCCCCACCCCCCCAGTGGGCCTGGCAGCTGGTAGGAATGATGCTGCTTTAGATCCTGTCCCGGATCCATGGGTGAAGCTGGGGGTTTGGGGGTGTTGCCTTTCCCAAAGCAGCACCGGGGAGTTGGGCGGCGCGTGCCAGCGGGCAGCAAATTTCCAAAGGGCCTTTTGCAAACCTTCCCTCTCCTCGCGGGTGAAGACCTGCAACGGAGCACGGCACCCGTGGAATCCCCGTCCCCTCCAGGTGAGTCTTCTTCCAGCTGCCAGGGGCCAGGCTCCTCTCCAGGGCTGGCACAAACCTGCAGCGTTCCTGACTGCCCCGGGGGCTGTGTGGCACCGAGGAGGGGACTGTGCCCTGCACCCCAGGACACCCTGCTGCTGGCACCCTGGGACACCCTGCTCCTGGCACTGGGAGGGACCTGGCAGTGCCCTTTCCCTGCCCAGGGAGCCGTGACAGCTTGCTCATGCAAGCCCTGGGCTTGAGAGCCTTCTCCAGCAAAGGCAGAGGAGGGATGGGACCTCCTATCTCCAGCCTCCCCAGGAAGACGTTGACCCCAGAGCCACCCCCATGGTGGCCTCCTGCCTACTGCATGTCGCTGCCTGCACATCTATTCGTCCAAAGCGATTTCAGCAGGAACTCCTTGACTTCAAGGCATCCCGTGGGACATGGGAGAAATGGGATATCCCTGTTCCAGGGATGGAGGGGTCTCTCATGCTTCAAGGGCGTGAGCCCAGGTGGTGGTGGGGAAGGGGAAAGGGAAAGGGAAAGGGAAAGGGAAAGGGAAAGGGAAAGGGAAAGGGAAGGGGAAGGGAAGGGGAAGGGGAAGGGGAAGGGGAAGGGGAAAGGTG
>VFFE01007016.1:91244-128457 GCA_008921705.1 Burhinus oedicnemus
CCCCCCCCCCCCCAAGGGGGATGTTTCCCTCCTTCTTCCTAACAAAATGTGGCATTCCCCAAACTTCCCAGGACTGCCCCCCGCCGTCCCCCCCTCTCCCGGTACTGCCGCCTCGTGTCCCGCTGGCTCCGGGGGGGGGGCGGCTCCGGTGCGCCGGGCTGAGCCCCTTCTTCGGGGCAGCCCCCTCCGGGCAGGGAGGCAGCCGGCTCGGCCCGGCCGGGCTGTGCTCGGCGCTGCACACCGCGGCGGGAGCCGTGTCCTGGCCCTGCCGAGCGGGGCGGCAGCTCCCCGGCGGGGACCGGCACCGGAGGCCGGACCAGCCCCGCACCGGGGCAGCCCCGAGCCGGGCCCAGCCCAGCCGGTGCCAATGCAACTGCCTCAGCCGGGCGTGCGGATTTATTCCCCCCGGGGGCATCTGGCTTCTGCTTCGGCCCCCTTTGCTTTGAGGTGGGGGGGGTGTCAGTGGGGAGCTCCTCTCCCCCCGATCTCCATTCCCCCCTTTGCCGCTATGTCCCTTCTGCCGTTACATAAGGCAGAGGAGCATGTAGCCGGCGCTACCGCGGGCCAAAGCACCGGGATCTCTCCCAGGGATGCCCAGAGCTGAGCTCAGCCCCATCCGGCTGCTCCCCGTCCTCTTGCCGCACCGATCCCGCTGCCTGGGGTGAGCCACCCCACTGCCATCCCCTGCCTGCTGCAGGGATTGTGCTTGCGGGTCACGCAGGCAGGCAGCTGGGGGGGACACACATAGGTACACGCATACATACACATGCACACCCCCTTCCCTGCCCCGCAGCCTGCGCTTTGGCTCTCGCGCAGAGCTGCCTTGCACTAACGCTGCCGAAACGCGTGTAGCCCTGGCTGTGCGCACCCGCACGCACGCACGCCGTTCCATGTCGCAGCCTTGCTCTCGCAGATGGGTCCCCTCCAAAGCCACGCAGGCTAGAAGTGTTTGCACACAAACACCCGGCGGTAGGTAGCACACGGGTCACGCTCTCGCACACACGTGGGCTAGCGCCTGCCGTGGGCTAGCGCGTGCCGTGGGCGCTTGCCAGTGGCAGCACAGGGGTGGTCCGTGGTCTCCCTGCCTGCATGCACAGGCACTGGACGGGGCTGGCTACCCCCACGTGCCGGCTCCCAGCCCGGGCGAGCGCTGCAGGCCTGGCAGGGCAGCCCCGGCTGGCTGCGGTGGGCAGCTCTGCGGCTGCCCGCGGCTTTCCCCTGCCTGGCCGAGGTGCTCCGAGCAGGGATCAATAATGCCTTTCTGATTGGCTTCAATTCCCCATTCCAAGCAGTCACTGCATTAGGACTTGATTTTTCTCCCCTTTGACTCCCGGCCAGATTAGATTGTGAATTTGGCTGATTTCAAGCAACTGGGGGAGGGCAGAGTCATACAGCGAGCGAGAGAGAACTGAAATATCCTACAGGATCCCCTGGAGGGGAGAGAAATCAGGTCTAGATAAGAGCTTGTTCTCCCTGTCTGGGTAATGCTTTCCTGTTTGATGATCAGAAAACACGGGATCTATCCTCTCACCAGGACGGCTTAACTACGAAAGGTCAGCCTTTTGGCTGGTTCGAGGTGCAAGGTTTATTATTGTGAGCTATGGGTTATTTATTTCGGTTCTCCCATCCTATACTAAATATAGGATCGCGCAACGCATGCAAACAGAACGTGGCCAGTGCTTCGGAGGTTTCCGAGTCGGGCTCTGGATGTGGGGCTGAGGTTGGAGAAGCTGTGTCAGGGCCAGGACACGCAGGTCCGTGCCCTGAAGAGCCCAGCGCTCTCCCGCCTGTTTGTAAAGTCTCAACCCCATCCTTGGGCAATTTTTTCCAATGTTTATTTTCCCCCTGCACGTGCTGGGGACAAGTGAGCGGGTTACGTCAGTGAAGTCCCGTGTCCCAGAGGGACGCAGAAAGCAGCGGCCGGGCACATCCCAGCCACGCTGGTCCGGGTGGAGTTTCTTTGCCGGCTGCTCCAGGACTAGGATTTCACGCCAAGGAAAGCCACAGCAGCACAGCAACGCCTGCAGCATCCCAGCTGCCGGCACTCGGCTGTGAATTGGTGTTAACTCCAGGTGTAGCAGAAGCCTGGGATTAGGTGGTTTCTCAGCAAAGGGCACTGGGAAGCCCAGCGGAGCAGAGGGATTTAAGAAGGAGCTGCTGCAGGGTGGTGAGGAGCCTCAGGAGGAGAGGATGTGGGGCTGGGTGCAGGTAGGTTGTGCCTTCCTGTGATGTCTGGGCTGGGGGTGTGGGGGGAGGCAGCTGGTGGAGCCACCAGCAAGGCTTTGAGGTGGAGGGGAGAACCTGCTGGGGGGGGTTGCAAGGAGGTATAAGCTGGGAGCGCAGCCTGGAGCGGTGTTTTGTGTGATCTGGTATGGTTGTTGGATTGGTTTTTTTGGTGTTATGGACCCAGGGTGGGGGGAGAGTCCGAGCGAGCCCAATGGTGGGACAGCACTGGGGCTGCGTGTCTGGGTGCCGTGAGGTGGAGGCGTGATGGCCAGCAGCGAAGGGGGCCCCGAGGAGGCTGGTGGGGAGGAGAGGACCTGAGTGGGGCTCAGTGGGGCAGCTGTGGAGCTGCGCGTGGCCCCAAACTGTGGGTGGGGAAGGAGGCAGAGCTGTGAAAGCAGTAGGGCTGTGGGGACCTTGGGGTGAGGGGGCTGGAATGGAGACCCTCAGCCTTGGTCCCATGTCTGCTACGCCCTCAGGAGGGTGGTGGCAGGGGCTCAGCGCAGAGAAAGAGCTATGCGAGGTGCAGGTTGGCTGCTGGAGTGGTGAACGTGTGTACGGCCCCTAGCACGAGGGTCACGGGCGTCCCTGAGACGTGTCTGTAATAGAAGCAAATAGTGATAAATATCTAAGAAAGTGGATGTGAAAGCTCCGGGGGAGGGGAACCTGGAGCCTCTGTGCACGAGGAGCTGGGGCAGGAGGGTCTGGAGGAGGTGGCACGGGGGGTGACAGCCTCCGTAAGGGAGTTGGAGGGACACGGGAGGAGGCTGGGGAGGAGGAGATGGGAGTTGGTGTGGTCATGAGAGCAGCCTGAAAGAAAGCTGGCTGCTTTAAAAAAAAAAAAAAAAAACCAAACCCGAAAAACAACCAAACTCGACAAACACCACCACTCCCACCACCCCCACACCCCCTCGCTATTGATCGGGGGGAGACTTGCAACCTGTCGTTTGGGTCCAGCCTCTGCACAGCCTGGCATGGTCCCCCCTGTGATGTGGGGCTCAAGGTATGATTCAAGATGACCCAGTGGCCGGAGAACCACTGGTCAGGAGGAAAGTCCTCTGCAAACGCGATTGTGGCCAGCTGCCGCGGGGAGCAGAGCATCCCGCATCCCTGCCCTGGGAGCCTGAGCGCCTTCTCCCCTCCGGGGACCGGTGGGGCAGAAGCGGGTGTCCCAGGACAGGGTCCGGAGCGGTGACCGCTGTCGCTGCTGGTGGGGTCCTGCCCGACTTGGGGGAGCAAACCCTCAGCAAGGCGTTTTGTTCAAACGTGCGCGTCGTTTGTGTTCAGGGCTCTCGGTGAAGAAAGCCAAATGAACGCAACCCCGCCGGTTTCCCCCATCCCTCTCTCTTTTGTGCTTAGGGGGAACTGGAGGGGAAAACTCCAAGGTTTGGGTTTCTTTCTCCCCCGTCTCAGCATTTCTTTAGGAGCTGGATGAGGGCAATCTCTGTAGCTCACTTGTCTTTTTAAATCAGCAGGAATAAGTGTATGGAAATGTATGTGTTTTACTGTATCAGCTGCTATCGGCTTTTAGCTTTATTACAGTAAGTGCAGAGTTTTTTGTGGGCCAAACTCATTCATTGGATTTAATGGAGTCAAACTGCAGGCAGATTTGGCAACTTGTTTGTGTATATCTTTGTAAAATGGGCAGGCAGAGATAATAAAATTTTACACTTTAAATGGCATCTTTTAGGGAGAAGTCTTTTAATATGTTTTATAAACAGCATGCATATTTTGCTACAGTGTGGGCTCATACCTAAGTACAAGATTTAATGCCGCTTCGTTTTTTTTTTCCCCTTTCCTAGAGCTACGTGTGCGTGCGTGAACTTGGGTTCACCTGTGTTATTTTCTCATGCTGCTTTCCTTACAAGTGTCTTTAGCTGTTTTAAACAATTTCATTGTATTTCTTTCTTTCCTTTTGGTGCATTTTTGTATCTCTTCCTAGAAACCCAGGTGTAGTAAGAACCACGAGCCTTGCCGCGACGGGCTCAGGAGGAGGGAGGAATAATGTATGTAAAGCCTCTGGCTGAATACCCAAAGCACTAGTGAACTGTCCCAGCTGCAGATGCAGTATCTCGGGACCTTCCACAGGTAAAAACATCTGCTGTGAAACCCTTGAGGGGCTGATTCTTCCCCCCCCCTTTTCCCTGAGATGCTGTTTTCCTCTATTTCCAAGGCACGATGATACCGGTTTCTTGACCTGTTCTGGGCCAGGCTTAGATCCTGCTTGCGCAGGGCTTTTCCCAGTGGAACGTGGAGTAAACCGGCCCTTGAGGCTGTAGGAAAAGATGTATTTCTAGAAGATGAATTTGTTTTTTAACAAGGCATTTGATGTTTTCCCAGGCTCTAAACAAATTAGAGCCGGACCTGTGGCTACTGGGCACAGGGAGGCGAAGCAGCTGATAAGCTGAGCTAATTTATTACATGGCTTTGGCTTATCAAATGGTCGTCGCTGCCCCATGAGGAGCACTGGGGTGTGTGGAATTGAGGCGAGAGGATATAGAGATACAGAATAAACGCAAAACAGTGGTGAGTGACAAGGATGTAAATAAATCTGGAGATTCTGGTGATGTTAAAATAAATTGTGGGTAGCGAGGCGCGAGATATACGTGATGTCAAAGGAACCCTATAATGGATTTATATCCCTGCTCAGGATTTGCTGGGGTTTCTAAATAATGCATTAATTCAATTACACATTCTTAATTAGTGTTTGCTCAAATTGGAGCAACATCATTAATTCACTTTTACTGCCTCTTATTTTTATTTTGCTGGTGCGGTGGGTTCCATTTTTTTTTTGACTCTGTCCCCTCTCGGCTTTGTGGGACTCATAACGCCCAGCTGTGATGCTCGCGCTGCGGACTGCAGCTTCTTTGCTAATGCCAGTTTTTTTCCGTATTACGAATATTTTTACGCTCGCAGGCTGCACAACGCTGCCCTGCCCCTGTAATTGGAGAAAAAGGGAGGAAAAAGAGCCCAGATGTGAAGTGGTTCCTTTGAAACGCTGAGCTGCATCCTCTCGCCGTAGCGCAGGGAGCAGGGTTAGGCTCTTCGGGCTCCCCCAAGCAGCGGGATTTTTGTGTGCATTTAACTGTCTTTTTTTGGTTGGTTGTTTTTTTTCCTCCCTGGATACTCAGGCTGGTTGCAGGGATGGGTATTCCCGTCCCTCTGCAGTCTCTGGGATGGATGTGAGCGCACAGGGCTGCTCCTCTCCGCTGCCGGCACCCAAAGCTGCTCAGGGATGGGGGAGGCACAGGGCGCTGCGTGTCACCCAGCGGGGCTCCTGTCTGTCTGCTTCTGCACGGGAAGAGCTGAGGGGTGACGCCTTCGGCACTGGGCCCTGTATCGCTTTGTCCTGAGGGAAGACCTGCTCTGGAGACCCGCTCTTCCATGTTTCCTCTTCAGCTCCTCCCGGAGAGCTGGGTCAGGGGCACGTGCGGAGCTGCTGGCCAGGGCTCCGGTCCTCGGCACAAGCCAGGTTCGGGGTTAGGACTTATCTTAAATAAACCAGTTGTACATTTGTAACGAATATAGGATGATAAATAACAGATCGGGGAGGCTAACGCCAGCCAACACTGCTCCCTCCGAGCCGTGCCTCCCCGGAGCGGCTGCACGCTTGTCCCAAGTTTGAGGTGAGCAGGTTGGGTTTTCCTACCCCCTGCCCCATTTCTTCCTTTTAGTCCTTGTCTCTGGCTTTGCTTCTCTTCCCCACCCTCTGCCCACGCTCTCCTCTGGCTCGGAGGCGAGCGATGCCGCCTCGGAAGCCCCATTCATCACCACCCGCTAGCGAGGCACTAGCAGCCGCCGCCGCTCCGTTGATTGACTGCAGCGGTGAGTGAATTTAAAATCATTACGCTCCTGAGACGGCTTTTAAATATGATGAGACGAAAATCAAATCTGTAAGAAGCCTTGTGAAAAGGGGTGGCTCCAGCCAGGGAATCCCCCGTGGCCACAGGTGCCCCATTGGGGGTCTAGGGGAGATCCCACTGCTCCGGATCCCGTGGGTGTCCCTGCGGGAGCCTGGACCCCTCTGTGCTGGTGAGATGGGAGCGGGCAGGTGGCTGCCGGCGGAGAATTAAGTAGAAATATTTCACTGTAGAAAAGACGCTTGTGTAAAGCCATCCATCTGCTGTCTATCTAATGCTTTGCGTGAATTAATGAGCTGATTGATTAGGAAAAGCTTGCAGCAGCCGGGTGAGGGAGATGATTCTTGTCCTCATGTTACAGGTG
Organism: Burhinus oedicnemus; assembly: GCA_008921705.1. NCBI lineage: Eukaryota > Metazoa > Chordata > Aves > Charadriiformes > Burhinidae > Burhinus > Burhinus oedicnemus. The sequence goes on from VFFE01007016.1 coordinate 97,692, forward strand.
GGGGGGGAAACTTGGAGGCACGGAGGTTGAGATTAAGGTTTCCAAGTTTGGTGTGGTGGTTTTTTGGTGTGTGTTGGTGTCATCCCCGTCCGTGTCCCCCCCAGTGAATGCCACAGTTAAGATGTTTGTCTGTGTCTCGTCTTACTGACTGATCAATCGGATTTTGGATGCTTTTTGGCTCCAAGAGCAGCTGTGAGAGCTCGGTACGGCTCCAACTCAGCCTGGGAGAGGCTCAGCTCGGGATCTGATCTTCCAGCGTGTTTGTGGCAAAACAGCACAGTCTGCTACGGCTCTCGGCTGTGATGTTTGTAACCAACAGTCTCTTCTCTTCCCACTGAACGAGACAAACTCTCATCGTTTCGTACAACGCTGGCTGTTTGACACACCTTCCTCTCGCCCCGCAGCCTTCACCAGGCAAGGCTTTCCCTAAGCATCCCCACATTCCTCAAAGTAACTCTCCTGGCCGCCTGCAGCTGGCAGAGTCTGGTTGCCGACGGCTGGATGCACGGAGATCTCCTCTCCTCTCGGCTACGATGAGCGCAGCTTTTCAAGAACGGTGCATTGAGCAAGTGTCACTCCATAGCCCCAAAATCTATCAAAGGAAATGACAGCGGCTGTAAGCATTAATCATCCGGTATCATCAAAATAAAGTTGTTGCAATAGAGCATTGGCAAAGGAGAAGTGTCTTGACTTCAGCTCGGTGCTGGTTCCGTTAAAGCTGGTGGCTCACCAAGGGATTTGAGGGGGAGGTGGTGGTTGCACGGCCCAAGTGCTCGTCTTGTGACATTATTAATTCTTCCCTCTCCAGGCTGGACAGCTGGTCAGTCTGATCACGAGGAAAAAGCCTGGGACAGTTGAGGAGTTGAAGTAGTTCCTTTTCCTCGCTGTGCTGAGAAGTTTGTGCCCGGCTCTGCTTGTGTAAAAGCCGGGGGGGATGCGTGGAGCAGCCCTGAAGGGGCACTTCCCACCCACCCTCATGGCAAAAAGGGTAAAATTGTTAAAGCAATGCCAAAAAAAAAAAGGCGATTTTTTTCTTTTAAAAAAAGCATTGAACATCTGATTTAAGGTATAAAAATACCTGCTTCTGCTTTACTCCTGCCCCAGGATGTGGCTTGGAAACAAACCCCATAACCCTAGTGCTGGTTCCACCGCTGCGGGCAGACGTGGCGAGGGTGACAGACGGGACATCCATCGGGGCTGGCAGGGCGAGGGAGGTGACCGCTGGTGTCACCGAGCCCATTAACTCCTGGGGATGGAGGGAGGCGCTGCAGTAGTGTCACTTCCAGCTGCCTTCTCCTGGGAAAGCGGCGCCGAGCAGTGAGTTGCAAGGTCTGGCGTGAGGCCCAAGGGGACGGAGAGCTGCTGGAAGTGGCTTTCTGTTTAAAATCCGGGAGTTCAAACCTATCTCTCGTGTTTTATGGCACCGTTGGACTTTTATGCTGTCTGCGTTTGAGCCTCTGTCCCTGGAGGCTGCGGGGACCTGGTCTGTGGTAGGAAAAGGCTGCGCTTTGCAGACCGTGTGGCAGAGCAGGACACCGAGGTGGGAATGGGATGGAGTTGTGCATCTGCCCGGCTCCGTCGTGCGGGCAGGTAGGACTGACCCACAGGGTGTGAACGGGCTGGGTGGGATGCGAGGGGGGATGGACACCCAGCTGAGCCCACCCTGTGGTGCTCCCTCAGCCAGGCTCCTATTCGCCTTCTCTAGGGAAATGCCGAAGCGCAGGAATAATGCAACTGCTGCTGGAGAACATCTACCACAGAGGAGTGAAAGGAAAACTTTGCTAAATCAACACGTTTCAACAGGTGTCCCTGTTCACACCGGAGCAGAAATCGGGCTGTGGAGTCTGTGTAACTGCTTCACCTTTAAAGAAAGAAGGGGAAATAAGTCTGTGGGATGCGATTCTCAGAGCTCCCCAAGAAATCATAGAATCGTTTAGGTTGGAAAAGACCCTTAAGATCATGGAGTCCAACCGTAATGCTTACAAGCAAAGTGAACATCCCCACCCCATCGAAGTTCAGAGAAGTTTGTCACGTTGTTGACTGTGTGGGTCAGCTTGTTAATCTTGAGCGTCATTAGTGGCTTTGCAGAAAAGTCCTCTTCTGTATTAAAGTCCTTTCCAGTTGTCATCTCAGTTGTAGGTGCTCTAATTCCACATGGGCTTTAAGAAAAAGCCCCAAACTTCCTGTGTGGCTTTTTCCTCTGTCTCAGTGAAGAATTCCTAGTTCCTGTTCTCATTTTTCTTTTTTTTTGGTCATTTCCAGTTTCTATCTTACTAACAAAATGGCCATAAAACAGCATCATGTGTGTAGCCCTGAGGATGACACGCTCTCTCTTGCACTGGAACTCTTGCTTGTGATGGTGAACAGAGTAATACACTTCATTTTAATTAGGCTGGGTTGGGAAAGAAATGTGTTTCACTTACTGATCCTGCTTTTTCTCCCCACTTGTTTCGAAATGCTGTTGTCTTTATTTTCAGCAGGCAAAATCTGAAGTATTGTTGCAAATCCTGACTCTCTTCTATGGTTTAGGTTGTAAGCAGCTCCTCGGAGCCGGAGCTTGTGGGGTTCCTTGGAGCTGCTGGTCACCTGCTCTTCCGCAAATAGCGTGTAAAGAGCCGGCCGTGGGCACCGGACGGGAAACAACCTTCAAAGCTGGTCAGGTTTTCTGTGACCATCTGAGAGCCCCTGTAGCTGTAAGGGGAACTGGCAGCTGCATCCAGTGGGCAAACCCGGAGGTGAAGTGACATGCCTGGGGTTACCTGGGGTGTCGGCGCTGCAGCCTGTGCTGGGACCGAGTCCTTTGACACCTGCTTCTGCTCTAACCACGGGATTTATTTCCTTTCTTTGTCCTTAGTTTTGCAGTGCAAGGAAATTTTTGCTTAATTTTAAATGTTCTCCTAAATCTTGGTGACGGCAGATTGACGTAAGCGTGTGCTGGATCAGGTCCTGTTCTCTTATGCATATGGATGCGTACACAGCTGTAAGCGTTTTCCATCTTTAGGCTTCTGCAGTCCAAGGGAGAGATCTTCCCTCCCTGCCCACGGATGTGTCCTCTCTCCCCTTGCACCACGGGCAGCAGCGTTGGGTCCCCTGGCCTCCAGGGTGAAGAACGTGGGGGGTGAATTTGGGTAGAATTGCTGGTTGTTTTGATCATTCATTGTCCATGGAGTTTGCCAATGAAGCCGGTACGTGTGTGCAGCCTCCTGGGACACTCGGGAGCTGGGCACGCCAGTGGGGTGAAAGCCTGAGTGTTGCGATAGGATATCCCCTGCACCTCGTGAGATGGGAAATTCCTCCCAGCCTGATAGTCTTGGAGGTTTTGGGTTGTGTCTGAGCACAGCGGTAGAGAATAACATGTTGGTCGTGTCATGTCTTCCAGAGCTTGCCCCAGGTATTGCTTTTACTGGTGTCACCGGCAGCTAAAATGCGGCTGCCGCCTTGGGGGTGAGAGCGGCAGCTCCCAAAGAGGGTGACACAAACGGGCTGGGTGACAAGGCAGGTGGTGCTCGTCCCAGCTGGGTAGAGGCAGGTGGGAATGTCCAAGCTCCGCATCCCTTTTGATACGTGATATCCCTTCAGCCGCGCCGTAGCCCAGATGCTGGCTCAAGAGAGAGGGAAAGGTGCTTCCTCATCACTGTGCAGCGTTGGAGCTTTCCTAGAGGTCTCCAGCCATTTCCCAGCTTGGATTGTGCTCGTGAAGCTCTGAGGCCGTGCTGGATGACAGCCTGAGGAAACTGCAGGTGGAAGATTAAAAATTAAAAAAAAAAAAAAAAAAAAAGGGGGTGGAGAGAGCAAATCAGCCCAAGTCGGTTTATAGCAATTCCATCTTCTTTAAATTAAAAGGGATAGTAATGTATAAACCATTTAAATACTTAATCTATGGAAGAGCCCTGACCGAGTTTGTGCTACGTGTGTGTGTAATGCTCGAGCAGGGATGGCAGCCGGGGCACCAGCCCTGCTCGGGTCCATGCCTGGATGGGGGGAAGCGGCTGGACCCCCCTCCAGCCCCAGACTGGCTGGAGGGTTTTAATTAAAGTGGTTTTTTTTAAACAGGGGATTCATTTTACCCTCTAGTGGGCGAAAATTATCCGTGTCTTAACAGGTTGGGTTTGACTATCTGGAGACAAGGGCCTCATCCTGCTCCTCTGTGCCTTCTGCCTGCTGGGTGCCTGGTGACTCCGGAGGATGCTCAAAATAGCCCCAAATCAGAGCTGTGCCTGCCCGGCCTTGTTGGAGAGCCATGAGGTCACTGGTGTAACTGGGAGGAGAATTTGTCCTTCTAGCTTTAAAAATAGCCATATTTTCTGTAATGGTATTTTCCTTGGGGCAGCCCAGGAGCTTGCAGGAGTGTGTAGCCCAGTCGAGGTGCCGCTGAGCAGGAAGGGGTGCCAGGACACCCCAGTTAATCCCATTTCCAAAACACATTTGTCTCTAAAAATGAACCAAAACCAAGCAAAACTCTGCGAGTTTCCTCTTCCTCCCAAAATATTTAATTTTCCTGGCTTCCTATAGCCAGGCTGAAGATGTTTCCTCTGCGGAAAATGCTCTCTGATATTGCTAAATAGGATTCTGTAATCTCCAGCAGTTAAAATGTTTACTTAAGGTCCAAGAGTGGTGTGTTTTTATTTATTTTTTTTTTTATCCTGACTCTGTCAATCCTTACCAAAATGCGGGGTTTCTAGCGATGAGCGATTTGGGGCTTATCGCTGGGAAGTGCCGTGAATGCCAGACCCGTGCTGACGCGAGGAGAGAAATGCATGAATTTTTCCACATCAGTAGGAGCTGAAGATTCCACTAAAGGTGTCTCCAGCTGCAAGTAGTGAGATACGGCTCTGCTGGAGAGCTCCGAAGAGGCAGAAACCTGTGTAGAAAATGTAAATGTGGATTTCACGCCTCGGAAAGCCATCTATAAGGAAAGATGCAGGTGCTGGCCGGCTCTCGGCCGTGCGACAGGTAACGCGGGCTCCCCGATAGCCAGGTTGCTGAAGGACGGACGTCGTGGCTGTCTTTAATCTGACTTTGGAGATATTGGTTAGGGATGGCTGGGCTGGATGCGGGCTGGGTTGTCTCGAGGGCTGCAGCACGGCCGGGTACGCCTGGGGCTGCATCAGCCCCCGGGGTCGGTGGTGTCCCCGTGAGTGCCTCTCCGTGCCCTGGTTGCACGGGGTCCTGCCGGGTCAGCTGCTTCTGTCTTGAGTTTTCTATGTAAAAGCTCTATTAAAGGTTATCACGGCCTGGGATGCGGACGGGCTGGAGACAGGCTGGCTGCAGGCAGGGCAGGGGCGGTCAGGACAAAGTTACCTTCCCAATTACAGCCTCTGGCGGTACATGCTGAAGGAAAAGGGAAAGCAATAAGTAAATCGAGCCTCTCTCTGTTGTCCTTAAGGTCTGTCTGTTAGCTAACGAGGCAGATGGCTGAACCTCTTATTAAATAATACTAGCTAGCACTTCTGTGGAGTTACAGGCAGTAACTTGGTTAAACCCAAGCTGCGTATTGACAAGGGGCTGAAAACAGCACCTCCTCCTGCCGGGCGATTCGATTTCGGTGTGGAGGCTCCGGTAGCGAGGGCAGGTCTGCGCCTCGGTGGGCTCTGCGGAGCAAACCCACCCCGGGAGGGAGCATCGCCTCTGCCGGGCTCAGCCCTGCGGGGCTTGGGCTCTGCAAGGACGGGGCTGAGCACCGCCTGTGCTCACCCCACCGTGGGCAACGCTCGGGGTGAAGGTCTGCTGTGACCCCTCAGCCCAGCAGTGCCCCGCTCGTGGGGTCCCCGGCAGCCCTCTGTGCCCCGTGCGCTCCCCGTGCAGCATCGCGGTGGCTACCTGCCCGCTCTGCCTTGCCCTCCTCCTCGTGCCCCCAGGAGCTGCCATGTGGTTTTGGTGCCCGGCACGTAGCTAATGTCTATTTGTAAGACAATACTTCAGCATTACTTAGTGAAAACACAGGCAGCATTGTACAGCTGGTAGCAGCAATGATTGAAGTGATATTTAATCCAAGGAAAATACATGATACATAGTCTAGGATTCCTTGCTTATCCATCATATGCAGTTCATGGGGATTAAATATCCCTCCTGTAAAGTTGTTTGAGATCAGTGTTGTTATTTGTTTTGCAAATGATCCTGACAGGGATGCTGAGTGCTATTGATTACCAATGGTTCTTTAAAAATTACTATTATACTGCAAATTATAAACCTTGGGGGTATCCAGTTATATGATAATGGAAAGGCATTGGTGTGTAATGACACATGCATCATAATAAATTTGCTCTTCCTATATAATGGAGATTGAAAGGGACATGATTTATGACCGATAGCATTAGCTGCCTGCCATGGTATGTCCAAGGTAACATGATGGAATTGCCTGGTTGTTCATCGTGGCAAGAAGTACTAATGATTAGAAAAGCAATTTAGAAAAAAATGAAGGAAAAAAAGCACCCTTATTCTGAGCAAAATCTCTTCTATCTTCCCATTAAAATATGTAAACCAGTCTTCTAATTCATAAATAGCTAAAATCCCTCCATCGCTCTCCCATGCGCTGCTCCAGGAGCATCCACAAAGCACCGCAGAGATGAAAACCAATGCTGCCAGTCCTGGAGGAACTCCTGGGTTTGCTAGGAAAGCCTTCGCAGAGCTCCTGGCTGTGGCCGTGATGAAAGTGCAAATGAGAGCCCTGAATCAGCTGGGAATTTCAATGTGTTGGTGCCCTTGAAGCCAATGGAGGACACTCGTGTTGAGTTGTGTGCTCTCATTCCTGATGATGAACGTGTGGTAATGCAACAGCTTGTCTTCCGGGCTCTCCTGGTGTTTCCCAGCTCCGTAGCTGAGGACTGAACCCTTGATGCGATCGAGAGGAGCCAAAGGGCTGCTCTGGGCTATGATGGCTTGAGTGGTGTCGCAGGAACCTTCCCCCCTCCCCGCCTCGGGGATGGTACTGGGTGCTGTGACCTTGCCCTGACCACGTGCTCTGGGCAGTTGAGAGGTGCTTTCGGTTGCCTTGCCATCATGGGCTGGCACGGAGGGCTGGTAGACCTGGTGGTGGATCCTCCCTGCGATGGGTAATGCGTTCAGGAAGGTGTGTGTGGTGCGAAGGTTAAATCGGACGCTTTTTACCGTGGCCATTCTGTGCTCTTGGCATCCTGCTGCAAATACCAAATGCCAGCAATGCAAATAAGCCTTTTCCTCATCGCACTGCTGATCTACAGAGGAGCCCACAGACAACGAACGCCTGGGTCTGTGCTCCTATGTTATCGTGCTCAGCAGTAGCCGAGCATGGAGAGATACATGTCCAGGAGCCAGTGCCAGCAGAAGCGTGTGTAAATCAAAAGGAAGGGAAAAACAGTTTCCCTTCTTCCTCCGGCACTTTCTCAGCGTCTTTTGTCACGAAGTCATGTATTGCAGCGAGAGTCACTGGGCTGCCAGTGTGGAGAAATACCCATACTCTCCCTGAAGTGCCCATGGGCACGACCTCCTCCCTAGATACTGATTTATTTTCACCCTCTGTTCATTTGTCTTGCTGTGCTGCAGTAGGGCCGCTTGCACAGTAATTTCGTTAAAGAGACTCGGCACTTGGTAAGGTGGCACTTTGGATGACGGAAGAAGGAGGTGTGTGCTTGTTTAGGTATTATTCTGCGAGCTGTATGACATCTCCTAAAGATCCAGCACCCGCCTGCCACAAATCCCACTGGCTCACTTGGAAATGGGATGGAGGAAGGTTGAAAGAGCAAAAAAGGGAGCACGGAGCCCACGTGCACTGGTGGTTGGTGGAGGCTGGGTGCATCCCTGACCACAAGCAGGACCGTGCTCTTACCCACCCTATGCAGAAGAATTATTTCTCCTGCCTGAAGCACAAATAGTGCCCTGGGATGAGGCTGCCAGGCTGTGTCCTGCCAGCCTGGCTCCTCCTCGGAGGCTGGGGATGCCTGAACACATTCTTCCCAGAGCAATGGGGAGCAAGAGCTCCTTGAGCCAGCACCGTGCAAGCAATTTGCAATAGAAACACCAGCGCAGAGTAAATAACCCCCCTCCCTTCCTCCTTGTGAGAATGTTAGCAGTGGAAATGCTGCCCTTTGACTCGCGATAATGTAATTATTGTGCTGTTTTCTCAGCCCAAGCCCTCTGCAGACCACCGTGTGCTCTACCCCGTCTCGCGACCTGTTTGTAACCACGCTGTGATTCAGGAGTAATTGAGAGCAAGAGATGCCGTATGTCATTAGGGAAGAGCCATGCGCGGAGGGGGCTTTGGTTTTGCAATAAAAATTAAATCCCAGGGTTTTGTCAATGCTTCAGATATGAGATTCTCCACTTAGAGCGACAGAGAGCTTTTCAGAGGAATCGCAACCTCGGTTGTGGGGGAGGGTGAATCCAGGAGGGGAGATGCAAGGTGGGACTTGGAAATACCGGCGCAGGGGACCTCTGGGAGTCCGCAGTCCAGTTTCCCCCTTGAAGGAGGACTTTTGCCAGTGATGTATCAGGCTGGTGTTGACTTTGAGCAAGTCTTAAAACACCTCCCAGGTTGGATGTAGATGGTGGGTTGGCTGCTCAAGTCTCTCCTCTCGCAGGGAGAGCAGAGGTATTTGGGGATACAGGTCAAGGGTTTCATCCCGTGACTACGTGGACCCAATGCAAGGTCTTCTGGCCCTTCAGAAAGGAAGGGGAGGACCCAGGCTGGAGAATTTTTAGGAGATGGAGAAAAAGGATGTCTCTGGCTTTTTATTCATCTTCTTGATCATGCCTAGCTGAAGCTGGGGCAATGTACAGCACTGGACAGGAGATGCCCTTATCAGGAGCGTGCTTGGCCTCTGCAGAGATGTGCACAGATGTGAATATGCCGGGGAATGAGGTTTTTCCCATCATTACTTTTGTAGGTGACCTAACCTGATGTCTCTGATCCAAACCCTCCCAGGAGAGAGAGTTCTCTTCCAAGAACTCTTTGAATAGCAAACACTTCACAGCGACCCAGGGGAGGCTGGAGTGGGAGGAAAAGAGCCCTTGTCTGTCTCAGCTGTGCTGGGTTGGGTGGATCTAAAAGTAGCAGGTACGAATGCTATTGGCACTGTCATTACCTTAATGCTTTGTGTCACAGCTGTAGTGGGATATTGTCACATGTGTGGATTCTGGGAGGTCTTTTGATCCAGCATTGCATTGCATTTTATGATAAAAATCAGTGTCAAATGGTTGCGGTTGGAGCTGTGTCCTTCAGCCCAGTAACTGGCTGTATCAGTAAGTCACCAAGTCAGTTTGCGCAGCAGCAAAGCAATGCGTAATTCAGGACGGGTCTCTGAGTGACGCAGGGGACACAGGGGCTGCGTAGCTGTCACTGAGTTGTGCACAGTAAGTTGGTTGGGGCGAAGGTGGGGAGTCCTCTCTGAATGCCTTAAGCAGAACCTGACTGTCCTTAGAGGGACCAGCATCGCTGGGGCTGTGTTGCGGTGAAGGTGAACCACAGACCAGGGCAGGATTTGCTTCTCTTTGGAAGGATTTATCTGGAAAATGTGGATAGGCGAGCATTTCTAGGGTACCTGCCTTGACCTCTCCCCATCCTGGACCATTTCCAATCCCTACACAAGCACTTGAGTGTGTGTCAAGCAGCACCGTCCTGCCCCGATAGCATCCCCCTTGCTGGGGGAGAGGGAGATGGGCAACGGGGGCCTCGGGGGCAATGTGGCTGTGGTTTAGAGAAGCTTGTAAGAGGTTTGGTTCTAGCTTAGGAAAACTTTCTCCCTGTCTTGTGCGCTAGCATTGACTTTCAATTTGTTATTTTTCCCTGCTGTCGCAACGAGAGTCCAGGTGCTACCCAACTGCAGAGATCCTGACATTGGAAAGCGGCAGCCAGCATGCACTGTTTCTCTGGAAAAAGGGATCCATCCAAATGGTTCCTTTATGTCACACTCTAATTTTGCCACTGTTGGTTTATTTTTGTTTTTGGCTTCTTTTTTTCCACTGTATTCTTAAAACTTCCCTTTCAGGGCTTAACAGCTTAACCATTTCAAAATCATGCCAAGCGGAAATGTAGCATACGATTTTCTCGCTAAACATTGTGCTGATCGCTCAAATGTATTCCGGATTTGCAGAAAAGCTGCAAAAAAAACTGGGCTGAAAGAGGGTGAGAATTAGCACTCGGATGAAGAGCCAGGTCTTTGCACTCTTAGGAAAGATCTGAGTGAGCCAACGAAGTGCTCCTTGCCACCTTCTTGTCCCGCAGCATCTCGTATTGGCATGGCTCACAATGGTATTGGTGGGCAGGAGGGGTCGGTAGATGTGTGCTGAAGCACAGGTCTTAGTCCTGAAGCTGGTACAGTCTTTATACCTAGGTCTTGGTCCTGGTTGTTGGTCCTTAATATCTGAATTACGCTCCAGGCTCTGCTGCTGGATTCCTCTCTGGGTTTCAGCAGCTCCCTCAATCTCCTGGGCCTGCCTCCCTTTTCCACAGGAAAGGAATTATAGTACCAAAAATAGCCTGTTTTCCAAGGAGGGGCTCTTTGTGATTCTCCTCTGTAAAACACCTCTTTCTCCCCGTTCCTCCAAGTGAAATACAGAGGAGACGTGATTCACCGTCAATGCCGATGTGCCAGAGCCAGCAGGAAAATGTTACTGCTGGCACGCGAAGGATGCTTTGCACTTGCACGTGTGCCCTTCCGACACCCTGAATTTCTGCTGGGGTTGCTGGCTCCCTGCTCTGCTTGTCCTGCTGAGATGCTGGAGGATTCGGGGCAGAAATGGCCCTGCTCCTGGTCCCCTTGGTGCTGGCGGAGGATGCCTGATGGGAGCAGATGGTGCTTTTGGGAGGTGAGATGAGTGTTACCTGGTCACAGGGACAGTCCTGACCCATGAGAACTCATTTGTGAAGGGTCTGTTGTGACTTTGGTTTGGCTGTGAGACTGTAGAGATGCATTTTCCCAGGGAGGAAGAGGCCAGGGGAACGCTTTTGGAAATGCAGACTTTCCCTTGGTGCTAAAATGGGTTATCACCATCTAACGACTGTCGTGACAGAGGTCGCTGTGCAAACCTGGGCTCTCGGGGTGATGATATGGGTGCGGACGTAAGAAGACAACTTGGTGTTGCAGAGCTGGGGGGTTGGTGCGAATCCTTCTTTTCCAAAGACAAGGATAACAGAGTTATTTTTCTGCTATGCCCAGCTTTTTATGGTCGTTCACATTAGAAGACCTTTGAGGTTCCTCACCCGTTGCAGAAAACGCCCGTGGCCCTGAGCTGCAGAGTTCATGGCAGCCTCTGTTAAAGATGCTCTAAGCTGGAATTTGCTCTTTCATTATAGCTCTCAGGCTTGCAGGGTGAAGTGAGGGACAGCTGATAATTATTAGGAGCTTTAAAATTAATAATGCTCTTGATAATGTTTAATCTTTCATTAATAATAGATATAATACATACTGTGTTGTATCTAGACCGAGAAATGCTGGTTTTCCCACAGTACTACAGGTTGAGCAGTTGGGAGCTCCATGCCGATGTGAGCAAGGGGTTCCCCAAATCAGGGCCGTTTGGGAGAGGATGTGGGGAAGGGCTGAGTTTGATTTCCACAGGTCCCACCTGCGTAAATCCGGGTGCAGGGGACAGGCCGGATCCCGTGCCACGTGCCTTTGAAGCAGCTCCAAGCCCCTGCTTGCATCACCGAGACTGAGAGCCGAATGCGGCCCTGTGATTTATTTATTATATTCCTAGGGGGAAGGGGAGGGCACGTGAAGGTCTCTGGGCTGCAGGCAGAGGTGAAGAGCGCAGCGTAGGCAGAAACCACGGAGTTACAGTGCAAGTTGTGGACGTGCAGTGAGGAGGGCGGGTGGCCGCGTTCGCTGCTTGAAAAACCTCTGGCTGTTTGGGGTGCAGGAGAAGGGAGGGATTCCTCAATGTGTCTCCTCTCTCCCAAGTAAACCCCTGCTGGCTGATGTGGTTGGCACATGCAGAGCAGCTTGGCTTGATGCTTCAGCGGATGGTCTCCAGCCGGGGTGATGGTCTGCTCGGAGGTGGGGAGCATTAAGGATGTTGGGGGGCAAAATGTCTTGCCATGGGCTTCAAGGAACAGTAATGAAGAGCACTTTCTGGTGGTGTTTGTACTGTAGGAAATTTCCCCTTCCCTTTTTGATTACTAACCATCAGGGGAAGAGATTTTTCCAAAGACTTTCCCAAAACTGAAGAAACCGGTTGCAGTCCTGTTGTTGGAGAGTGTCTGGCTCCGCTTGAGTTGTTTTCCCACTCTTTGGGTAAATAAGTTAAGACAAGAAGAAGGGCTGCTGAGATAGTTGGCAGGGAAATGAATCCCCCGGGAGATCGGGGCAGTGTTGTTTATTGGTGGGGAGCTGCCTGTGCATGAGGGGTCAGTCTTGCAGTTATGTAGAGAGAAGGGAAACAAACGCTCTCTGTTTTAGCACCAGATTCATCGCAAGGAGATATGCCAAGGATCATTAGTGCCACAGCCATCATTATCTTTTGCTTGGATTAGTTTTTTCCATTTTTCTTTTTTTTTTTTTTAGGCAAAAATAATGGCTGGTTCTCATTAGATCAGATACGGACAAAATAATAGCGGTATCGCAAAGATTGAGGTCTGCAAGATTAAATTTGAAAGGGAGGAGAAATGATAGCTTTGGCCCTGCTTGCTGTTACACCGGCTGTACGGATAAATGACTCTGTATGCAGATAAGCCGGGCAAAAATAAAAGGGATGCTCGGGAAGAGATGGCAAGAAAAATAGGAACTAATCAGTGGATTCAACCACTGTAATAATGCAGTAAACATGGAAAATTGCATTATATTAGCTCCTCTGCTTCTCATTGTATGTGTCAGCCACAAAGTCATCGATAGGCAATTCGCTGTAAAGATGCAGCGCTGCAGATACTGGAGCTCCCCCCTCCCGGGGGAAGGCATTTGCCATGCTAAAGGGGAAAGTTGTCTTTTGAACGGTGTAAGGAAAAAGTGGCTCAAGTCGAGCTGGAGAAACGCTTGCAGCTTTCCAAGTTAAAAATCTGCTCTTGGGAAAAGGAGGGCCGGTCTGTTTGTCCCCCGTGCCCAGGCAGCGGTACGTGCTGAGGCAAGGCTTCGTTGCAGTCCTGGGATGTTCCCCTGGTGCGGGAGGAAATTGGTCTGCTGCAGATTTTTATTTTTTTCTTTTTTAAAATATATTTTTTATTTTTTTACTAGTGAACTCAATTTCCGTTTCGTTCGATTTCTCGCAAAGAATGACAAGTAGCCACTGCAGCCTTTTCCCTCGAGTTCAAGTAAAACCAGCATGTAACGTTATTTGCAAATTAGCTTCATCCCCCTGGCTCCCAGTTAAAGTAGGAACTGCTCCGTCCAGGGGCCATCCCAAAATATCCATTTAAGCCACGTAATGATTCTGACTCTCTCATGCATAGTAGATGAAAGAAGATCTGTGATTTATTTTTAAAGCTTTGAACCCCAAACATGGTCAATCACAGGAAAAAAAGATTAAAAAAAGCAAAAAAAGAGAAAGTAATGATAATGCAAAGCTGGAAGAAAAGCAGCTCTACACTTCACAGTAAAAATCTGTTTTCTTTACACTTTTTTTATTAACAGCTCCAACTATGATCAGCGCGTAAATCTACCTGCAACACAGGATGTTGGAAAATTACCGAGAGACGGCGACGTCCTCCCCGCTGCTCGGTGAGAAAGGAACGATGCACCTGCAGGTACGGGCTGGTACCTTGTTTTATTCTGTTCCCCATTTGCGTCGCGCTAAACCTGCTCGTTGCATTGACTAGAGGGGGGGAATAAGGTGTTTGCAAGAGGGGGAAACTGCAGAAGTGGTTCTCCAAACTTGTCTCAAGCCACGGAGAAGTTGTCTGCCTGGGACCCGCTCTGGGCTCTGCAGGCTCTATCTGCTCTGCCTGACTGGGCAGAGCTGGTTCACTGGTGGTGGTTTTGTCCTGCCTTTGCTGTTAGTCCCAGTCTGCCCCGTGGAAGCCTATCGTCCAACTCGGCTCGGTGATAACGGGGTTAGAGCAGTGCTGGGTGCTCCAGCAGCCGGGAGGGAGGCAGCTCCGCTCTCCTGCCTGCAGCGGCATCGGAAAGCAGAGCACGTGCTCTGCCGTTACCCCTTCCCCGGGTCAAGTCGGACATCGCGTAGGGAAATCGCCGCTTCCCCGGTGCCGTAGCAGCTGCTTAGGGATCGGGCGAAGGGCTGGGCAGGATGAAGCTGCCTTGGCTGCTCCTACTGAGCATCCTTCTCAGTGTAGGAGCATATCTAGACGCTCCTCCCGGGCTTTCCTAATCCAGCCTCAATCCATGCACTTCAAATAGGAGCCCTGTTTTAGGGCTGTTTTGAGCACTCGAGTCTCCCAACAAGCTGCTCTCGTGCTTCTGAAGGCCAGCAGCAAACCAAAAAGCATTTTACTTTGCATTGAAGAGGATGGGGTTGCTCCCCCTGAGCAGGGGAGGACGGAGGGGAGCGGTGGTTCCCAGGAGAGGGAAAAGGAGGGCTGAGGACTTTCTGAACATGGATTTTCTGACAGTTGTCTGGCAATTTGGGCTTAACCCTGACAAGCCACTGTCCCTGAAACACTGGCCCAGCGTGGCAAATGGATTATAGCCATCACATCCATCTCCCTAGGGAGAAAAAAGGCGTTTCCAGCCACAGAGGCCACCTTAAAACAAGCCAGCCTTCTCCTGCATGTAAGATGTTGTGCTTTCCTAAATACAGGGTCCTGGAGCAAGGAAGGACCTAAGAACTACTTAATTCTCGGCAACTGGTCAGCACTGCCATGTTGCAGGTTGGGGTTTCTCATCTGTCTGGGTTGGTTGGTTCCTTGTTTTGTCTTCTGAGCCAAGCAGTTTGAGGCAATAACATGCATTAGCCTACCTGTCGTCACGGTGTTTATAAACGCATATCCAATGGGACTTGCTGCTTTTGGTAAAGCCCTTTCTTTCTATGCCAGCCATCACTCCAGTTTACATTTCCCCATCGCCACGCTTGCATTTGCTCCCTGCGGTGGCCATTTGGGACTTGCGGTGGCCAGATTGCTCTCGCTGGAGCTGGCTTTCACCTGGGGCCCCTTAGGAAGATGGCCATGTGTAAGCGTTGGGGTCCCCCGCGTGTAACGTGGGCTGCAGAGCCCATGGGGGGACCTGGTGTCCTGACTTCTGTGTTGGAGCGTGGCCATGCCAGTGGGTAAATGGGGTGGAGCGAGATGTGCTGGGGATCGGAAAGGAGTTTCAGGATTTGCTTGAGTAGGTCTTTGTTTCATGGATGAGTTGGCCAGCACCAAGGTTTCCGTGTCTGTGGGACGGGCTGGGTATCTTAGGGAAGCACCTTTGATTGAGCTGCAACTGCTGAGGGCTCTTGGAGTGGTGTTGGGTCCTGCTGGATCTGGGTTAGTTATGGATATTTTCCAAAGAAAAAGACGTGGATGCAAAATGGGGGGTAGGTGTTAGAAGGGGGGTGGGTGACAGAGCTGCTCTCCTGGCACAGGGTAACCATTGTGCTGAGCTTTCAGCTGGTTCTCCAGCTTTCTGCCACTTCTGCCTCGGCTGTGGTGCTTCATCAGCACACGTTTCACCCTGGCAAGCTCTCCCCAGAGCTCCCTTGAAGCCGGGGCTGGTTTACACTTTCCCCTTCAGCCTCCCTTGCACGGAAACGTACCCTGCACAAGCATCAGAGCCTGGCACCACGTGCCAAGAGATGCTGCGAAGGGCGAGTTTGCTCCCTGCAACCTACCGTGCCCACCCTGTGTTTCTTGGGAGAGCTCTGGCATCCCACCAGGGCCGTGGTGGAGTTACTTTTTCACCCCTTCCCACCCTATATGTGACCTCTCGTGCTGCGGCACATCCGTGTATGCCTCCCTCGCCCTGGGGAGCCCTGTGTTAGCACAAGGAAACGTCGGGTGATGCTGCGCGTTCAATAGCTCGCTCCTCTAGAGCAAGGCGAGGGCTGAGCGTAACGCCTCTTAATGTTCCTTCTCCTGATTATCCTCTTAATTACTCAATGAAATGCCCAATAAAACAAATCACTATAACTTCTATTTTATTCTCTGCCTTTCGCGGTTTACTTAAGAGCGCAGGAGGATCCATTAAGGAGGCGCTTTCTCATGGGGGAATACTTTCCAATAGATCATACTTACAAAATGGTTTTATGTTCCTATCCTGTGTTTCATCCTCATTTTCCGTGCCAGTTTGCTAATTACCGGAGATGCTGGTGGCTGGGAAGCGCTGCCTCCCTTGCTGCCCATCCCCACCGTGGTGAAGTCACAGCGCTGAGTTTGTGACATCCCCATGGCAATGCGTTTGTGACATCCCCATGGCAACGGCCCGTGATGTCACTAGCGGGGATTACAACTTTGCGAAGCATCCATGCGCAGGCAGCGGGGCTGGAACTCCTGGGCTCTTGCATTTCTTTAAATAGAGAGGAATTAAAAGGCAGGGAAGCCTTTAAGAATGCTTCAGATTTCCCCTTTTTTCCTCCCGAAGGAGGGAAGGGTGGTGACCACAGGGCTGCCACCAGTGGTCCCATCCCCTGGCCCGCAGCAAGCCCAGCTCCCTCTGCAAACTTGGGGTTTGCCTGGGGGCAGCTGAGCTTTGCGGTGGCCCTAATGCGGGATCCCGTGGCCAAGGGCTGGTGTGTTGGGTGTCCCTGCAACATCTCTGGGGGCTTGGGGTGTCCCCCGCCCCGTGCAGCTCCCTCTGGCTCTTCCCCACTTGGGAATACAGTGAACCCAAAGCAAACCTGAGGACCGCAGACCCCTGCAGCGTCCCCTTCCCCAACCCCCCCTGGCCACACTGTGCTCCCAGCAAAAAAACTACTGTCTCCTTTGGCTTTCTTCAGTGCTTTTTGTCTGATACTCATAATATTAGTGTAATAAGATGCTGTTCATGCACAGACAGCGAGGGTGGAAGATTCATGCGTGCACCTCTCTAGCAACAGGAAAATCACGTAATAACAGCACTTTATTTTTCACCGGGGAAGGAAATCCAGCTCATACAGCTGATGCCACGGACTGCGTAAGGCGTTTAAACTGACAGCCCCAAAACTTACACGGAGCAGCCACCTAACTGATATTTATGTACCTTATTTAGCCAGCAGAAGCAAATCAAGCAGGCGGAAGAATCAATCTCTTTATTTTAGTTTTTCTAAGGTAGGAATAAAAATGATATTTCTCAGCTGAGCGGCGTTGGGGAAGAGCAGGCGCCGCAGAACATACTGTCCTGTCTCCCGGTTTCTCAGATCATAACTTCTAAGCTGGATTCAATAGAAATAAATGTTCAGTAGTTCCAGTGGTGGCCTTTGGAAACAGAGCTAATGGAACAAGACAAAAAAAAATCATTACGACAAGTGCTTAAATATTTAATCCTATGCGTGGCGCAGCCCGATTGCGGGGAGGTGGTAGTGCACCTGCAGGAAGCCGTGCCCTTCGTTAGCGAGAGATGGAGTCGTCCCGCGGACCGGGGGAAATTAAGCAAATGCTCTTTGAGCTGTGCATTAATAAAGAAGCTGAGGGCTGCTATGGCTTCGGCAGCCCTGCAGCAGGCGAAGGGCCTGGTGGCGTTTCCCGGGCTGGGGACCTGTGGAGGAAGAGGATGGTGGCCAATTCTTGGAGAGA
Source organism: Burhinus oedicnemus (assembly GCA_008921705.1). Taxonomy (NCBI): domain Eukaryota; kingdom Metazoa; phylum Chordata; class Aves; order Charadriiformes; family Burhinidae; genus Burhinus; species Burhinus oedicnemus. The sequence continues at coordinate 115,243 of VFFE01007016.1, forward strand.
GCCGGCGGAGGAGAACCTGCAACGATACCCCCGGCCGAGACAGGGGAGATGAAGAGGCCGCAGTGATTAAATAGGATCTGCTGAAATCCTTCCAAAGCAGGCTTAAGAATTAAGAGCCATCAATGTCACATTGAGGGCCACTCGCTGCAGGACACCTCCGGCCGGTGCCCGGCCTCCCCCCGTGCTTCTCTTTAGCTCCATCCGAGCGTGAGGAAACTCATCCTTCGTTTTGGAGCCCACCCGGCCATTCCCCTCTGCTACGGAACAGTGAATCTCAGCAAGGAGAGCCTCTAAAAAGCAAACTTGTCTGGAGGGGATGGATTGGACTGCGCACGCCGACATTTGCTTTGAATTCGGGTGTCACTAGGAAGTCAGCAGCAGGGGAAGGTGGTGGGGAAAGAAGGCAGCCAACGTACTGGTTGGGTTCACATCGTCTTCATGCAGAGGGCTGATGGCTGGTCCCCTGTCAGCCGTAACGGTGGAGACTAACCTGAAGAGGTGTCAGCCAGCGGTCCCAGTGCATCGGGAATGGCGTGGTTTGCTTGCTCGGACCCTTCTTCCCATGCCCGCGGGACTTGCGGTGAAGCCATGGTGCTGTGCTGGGGGTGCTGGCTGTGCTCTGCCTCCCCGGGGTCCCCTATCCAGCTCACCGCGGGATCTCATTCAGAGGAGTCGTGGCCTCGAGCGATGCCGTGGCAGCCTTCGCATACCTGCAACACCCTGGTCTCCGATAACACCCCCCAACACCAGCATGGGAATATTGGTGGGACCAGCCAGAGCCAGGACGGAGCCCACCATGAAACCCACAGCCGTTCCCCACCTGGGAGTGACCTTCCAATGTGGCTCGGCTGCTTTGGTCACACCGAACTGTGGCAAAGCAGGGCCCCGATTCATCTGCCACCGCGGAGCAGAAAGCCATCGGTGCCACCTACATCCACGTCCCCATTAGTACTGCGAAGCAGGGCTGCCTCTCCCAGCCCCCCGCAGCGCGTGGAGCCCCAGAGGGACCATCCTGAGTGACAAACCTCTCTCTGATCTGGGACTCCCACTAGAGCAATTTTTTTGGCTTGTGGGTGGGTTTTTTTTTTTTTGTATGTGTGTTTGCTGTGTTGGTGGTGTTTTTGTTTTGGTTTGGTTTTTTTTTCCACCCCCCTCCGCCTTTCTCCTTTTCTCCTTATTTTCCACAGCCGGCAATGACGGGTCACAGCGGGGAGATTTTCACACATCATTAGAGCTGAGTGTCCGACTCCACACAGCCATCAACCCCAATCAGAACGATTTAAAAGCCAGCGCTTCCTTTAATCATGCGGGGATGCTCAGAGATTTGTTAGTGTGAACCGAGCGCTCCCATACGCACGGGAGAAGCAGGGAGATGGAACGATGGGAAATGATGCTAAGATGGGACCCATGGTATTAAAAAGTGACGGCTCCTCACCCATGTGTCAGCCCCAGGGCAGACCTGGAGGATTAGGTCCTTCACTTACCGTCTCTTCTTGTTTTCCTCCATGGGTGACCCGAGCTGGCCACGGGACCATGTCTGCGTGAGCAGGGCCTGCAGAAGGGCTGCTGTCTGCAGCTGAGACCTTGAGCAAGAGGTGATGTATAAAAATGTTCATAAGCAGGAAAAATCCTCAGCACCAGCATTTCTGGCTCGCGAGGTGGAAGCATCCCTCTGTGCAAGGACCTGACCGTTGGAGGTGTCTGAGAGAATTGTGAACGCCGCATCAACCTGCGGCTCCACAAATCCCCCCAGAACAAAGGATTTACCCGAAATCTGTGAGCTGTGCTTCACCAGCCAGCAATTGTCCCCCTGTACTCAGCACTGGTGAGGCCCCACCTTGAATCCTGTGTTCAGTGTTGAGCCCCTCACCCCAAGGCAGACATGGAGGGGCTGGAGCGTGTCCAGAGAAGGGCAACAGAGCTGGTGAGGGGTCTGGAGCACAAGTCTTGTGAGGAGCGGCTGAGGGAACTGGGGGTGTTCAGCCTGGAGAAGAGGAGGCTGAGGGGAGACCTTCTCGCTCTCTACAGCTCCTGAGAGAAGGTTGTAGCCAGGTGGGGGTCGGTCTCTTCTCCCAAGTAGCAAGCCATAGGACAAGAGGAAATGTTCTCATGTCACACCAGGGGAGGTTTAGATTGGATATTAGGAAGAATTTCTTCACCAAAAGGGTTGTCAAGCATTGGCACAGGCTGCTCAGGGCAGTGGTGGAGTCGCCACTCCTGGAGGTCTTTAGAAGCTGGGCAGACGTGGTGCTGAGGGACATGGGTTAGTGGTAGACATGGCAATGTTAGGTTGGTGGTTGGTCTTGATAATCTTAAAGGTCCCTTCCAACCTAGGTGATTCTAACCCTCACCCCAGAGGGATGTCGAAGTGTGTCCTGGGCTTTGCGAAGTGATGGAGCTTCATGTCTGTGCAAGCACCAGGAGACACACAGGCACAAAATACCCGCTTTCTAGACCACGTGGGCAGCCCTGCGTGCCCGCAAAGCCCTGCGAGCGCAGCGCTGTGACCTGCACGCGGTATTCTTTCCTAACCGTGTGCAACCATGCGACCTTCTCTTGGCCTTTGCCTGTCACAGCCCCACGTGCTATGTACATCGCAGGTGGGTACCGGAAGGACAAATGCATGAGAAACATCACAATTACCAACGCACCTGGCTGCGGGAAGATGAATGTCCCTCCCAAACACTCCAGCGTGAGCAGAGGCGCTTCCGCAGTATCCGTGTCTCAGAGCTTTCAATGCTTATTATCTGTCCAAGGGCAACTTTGCAAAATGTCAATGTTTTTATCAAAATTCCCTGTGACAGGCTTCAAGTTTTAATTAAAAGGAACTTGGTTTGGGGTTGGTTTTTTTTTTTTTAAAATGGATGCTAGATAACTTTTTCTAAGCAACCAAGTGTTTGGTTTGTTTATTTTTTTATCAAGGAAAAAAATACCCGTCCCTGTTTTTTGCTACCCGGCCATGTCTTTTTGGCTATCTTGCTTTCTAAGACTGCCCCGTGAGCTGCTCCACGAGGAAGCGCAGCAGCGCGGTGGCCATGTCTCGCAGGTTCCTCTGAAGGAGTGGCACTACCAGGATGGGTCGAGGCAGCGTGCACACACCACAGGGTCAGGATCCACGCGTGCAAAGACACCTACAACCCTGTGCAGACAACCAGCTGGCGGTGCAGATAAAGTCAGTGACCCGCAGACACGGTTCTGCCCACAAATCCCTGAGACCAACGGCGACACAGGCAAAGGCTGGGAGAAATTTTGCCACTAACCTCTGAAAACCAGGAAACTTGTGCTTGTGAAGCAATTGGGTTGGCATTCAGCCCTTACTGCCCCTAATTAAGGATTGATAGTACTGAAGGCAACAGTGTAAGAGACAGCCATGACACCCTTCTGGACTTGGATTTGATCTCTGCTTTTCATGGTCTTCCCTTTTGTTCTTGCTCATTGGTTTTAAAAGCGAGTCCTTGATGGGAGGTGGCAAAATCTCGCTTAAGCAAAGGTTTTTTGGCAACAAACGTTGCCTTTTGGAGCTGCCCTCATCTGGTGGGTAAATGTGAAATTATCATCTTTGACTGGAACTGATCCTCTGGAGCCATGTTATTCCACTGGGGAGAGATATTTTCACCAGTTCTCAATGTGGATTATTTTTGTGACTGACTGTAATAGTTTCTTTGGCGGTATTAGGGCTTATTATGTCAGGATTTATTTCGGCATGAAGTGATTCGACATGCTATAGTCATGTAACTTTCCTTTGTGTGCTGAAATCCAAGAGGCCATCTCCTGCTTCCTCCACGGGCACGATGGAAACAATTTCTCTGCAGCCGGACTCCTCTCCCAGTGTCAGCTTTGCCTAATTGCTTCGTAACTGCTAACGGAGCAAATTTAAAGGAAAAAATTTCCTACAAGGGACATGTAAAAACCCATCTAGGTGAAAAATCTATATAGAAAAGCTTCCTAGAAAGAGGAGGCGAGGACCACAAAGGAGAGAGTGCGCCTTCAGAGGAGCAGTACAAGCTCTGGGAACTCCTTGGCATTAACAGAGGGGTTAGCAGCAGGAAATGCAAGTGAGGATTAAATGTGGATTATGCTGTAGGGCTGCTGAAACATCATCAGTGCTGAGACATCTAACAAAGGGCTTTATTTCCTTAGGAGAAGAACTGCTGGACCTGAAGTAGTCCTAGACATCACTCTTAGGTATTACTCGTGATGAGGTGGTGAGGCAAGGAGTATATTGGCTAAGGCAGCGCCTTGTGGCATCTGGTACCTCTGGGAGAGCTTGGCGATGCAAATTGGTGGACCTGCTCCTCAAAATCTCATGTAATGTGGGATTTTGGCAACTACTCCTCCCTCAAACGCTCCTAATGCTCCACCAGATATCATAAGAAAAGGTTCACTTAAAACCCTTCAGTGCTGTTCAGTGCCACGTAGAAATGAATTTGTAACGCTGGCATTAAACCGGTTGCCCTTCTCCTAGCTCTATTAACATCATTAAAATCATCCAGGATCTTTGGTTAATGGTGCTTCTGTCTTGCTGGGATTTAGAAATGATTTGGTTCATGATTTTTGGTTTGTTCTCAGCCAAAACAAAGGCTTATATGTAGGAGCTCCTCGGGGCTATGCAGTGAGCCAGTCTTGAGGCTTTCTCAGTGTTGCGATCTTGGTTGAACACCTCCATAGGGCAAGCACCAACTCAGATCAGACTTTGGCATGTAGAGGTGGATGATAGGGAAAGCAGAGGCATGGAAATTAGGAGTTTACTTGCCCCTAAATCCTACCATGCTCAACATAGGAGGTCAGAGTTGCTCATCACCCTCAACCTGAAGTCTGGATCGCGCTCTGCTTAGGCAAGGGGAGATATTTGCAGCCTGCTGAGCAGACTTGTCCAATTCCCTTCACAAGCTGAGACGCTGCAGGGATGTGCAGGAAGGGGGCGAGCCCCCTGCTCCGTAACGCAGTGAGCACGGCAGCCCTTGCACCCCGTGTGCGGCAACAGGGCACCCATAGATCCCCCAGCAAGGGCTGGGAGGAGCAAAAGCTGTCTGTCCATCCTCTCCCACCACATCAGCCCCAGGTAGCCTCAGCTACTTTTGGCAGCCCAGTTCCCTGCTCCAGCAAGCGCTGGGCTGCTCGGGAGGTGGCAGGGAGAGGAACACTCTGTTCGGCAGCTGCACATTCCATTAATTTAATGAGGATTTTTCTTTTTCTTTTTTTTTTTTTTTTACAAGGCAGATGGTAAAATAGCTATTTTCTGTTGTCTAATAAATACCATCAGCAAGGCAGAAAATGTACAATCTCGCCAAGTCTTTTCTGATTCCTCGCTCTCCTGTACCGATGCCTTTCCCCGTTCTCTGCTGGCAGCCAGTGGAGCTGGGTGGTGGGATGGGAGGGAGAGATGGGACACCAAAGGCAAGTCCGAAATTGCTGGCGGGACCCGCGCGATAAAACCGCAGCTTCCCTTGATTGGGCAGAGCCTCTGTGTCCTGCTGGGAAAGCTGCGCCCTGGCAGCCTTTGCCGATCCAATTCTCACTTCATCTGATTGCAGTAATAACAACTCACACAAATTTCCTGCCTCAACCTGAAATCTTCCAGCTCTGCAATGCAAATAATATAATGTGTGATGAGGAGCCCGATGACGGGGATAATAATAATAATAGTGATGATGCCTTTATTCAATGAATGAGTGAATCAAGCAAGCAAAAATAAATGGCATTCAGAGCCTGAAAATCAATAGGAAGAGAAATCAGGAGGAAACGCAGGGGGAATTGCAGCTCTGGGGGAGTGCCGTCCTTAGGAATAGCACGAAGGAGAGATGAGCAAAGCCCTTTTGGGCTGGGCGCTCCTCGTCAGCCCGTGTCGCTCCCGAGCTCGCTCCTCTCCTGTGATTATATTGCATTTGCTGAGCTCACTGCTGCTCGGTGCCTGGTCCCAGCCTCTCTGATCTCTTTGGCCCCCTTGATTTACAGCTCTCGTGGGCTCTCTGAATGTGTCTAAGCAGTTGGCAGGCTACAGACCTGACCTGGGGTTGGATAATAACTTGTCTTTTGTCCCATGCCCAGGAGGTTGGCCATAAAAAAGCTCCAGACATCAATTTTCCTCTCTACCGGGGTGGAATTGCAAAATGATGAGTTGGTCTTTGCCCTCATTTATCTCTTCTTTCCCTTTCTCCTCCTCTTTTTATCTTTCTCTTTTCTTCTTACCCTACTGCTCATTGCTCTCTTCTTCGCCCCCCTTCCACTATCTCCTCCGTCATTTATCAGCCTCCCTCCCCTCTGCCCATCACTGCTTCTCCCCTCTCCCCCTCTTGCCCTCTTCTGCCTCGTTTTTTCCATGCATTTCCTTCCCGTCTCAAAACTTCCGTGCTTTTTCTTGCTGTGCATAGCAGTTTGATATCCTCACCCACAGTAGCCTGCTAATACAGTAATTCTACAAGAGACCCTTTAAAAACCTAAAGCCTTGGCAGGCAGTAAAACTCACCTTTTAACTCGGCTTCCTCTTTATCGGGGATTCATTTCAGACAGGATTTCCATGTGCACAGCTCCGCCGCTCTCCGTTAGTAAAAAAAGGATTAATTCCTGCAACAGGTGAATACGTTTCACAGCTCTGATGAGCGGGATATATTCCCTGCTTCCTGCAGGCACATGGGGAATTTAATCATCTAACACTGCGCTTCTCTTTGTCGAGCGTGTGTTTAAAGGGTTGTGTTGCATACCTGTATCCGTGCAGGAACCTCCTGGGGAATGCCCTCTTTCACCAGCGGGGTATTCCCATGAAACCTTTGCCTTATCCAAGGGATTTTTCCTCTCTCTGGAGGGATGCCGTGTAGCCAGCTTGGAGCTGACATCCTGCTCTCTCAGATGGTGCTGGCACGGGTTGAGGTTACTAAATGCTTTACCCCAGCATTCCTGCTCTGAGCATCTCGGGGGATTGGACCCAACTGCTGAAGCCTCCCATGCCTCCCGTCTGTCCCTCCAAGCCGTGCTTTTTTCAGGCAAGGGTCTGGCACAGCTCCTGCCTGGCAGTGCCCCTTCTCTGAGCTCTCAGAGTGGCATCTTCCATCAGCCCGTAGGAAAAGGACAAGCTTCTCCTGCCCTGTCCTCTCTAGCCTCTTTTGATGGCGTCTGCAGCTTTGTATTGTATTTAAATATATGCAGATCTGTTAGTGGATGAAGTATGCAGAGGGCAACACTGGGAAATTGAATCTGACTTAGAGCTGTGCTGGGAAGAGGCACTTGGTAAACTGAATCAGACCGTTCCTCCTTTGGCCCCAACACCTCCAGTGGGACCTGCTGTTGGGCAATAAGGAAATATCAGTGTCCCAAAGGCCTCTCCATCTCCACCGCAATATGGGCTTGGGGATGGGAAAGATGGAGAAACCAGGATGTTCTCCTGTATTGCAAATATTGCAGAAGGACTGGCCTCCCTTGGGCCCTACCAGTGTCACCCAGTCTCCCCGCTGGTCCCCAGGTGCAGGTGGAATTGGCAGGGTTGGACGTGGCATGCGGTTTCTCTGCATAGGGGCTGAGGTGGTGGTGTCTCGGGGGGAACGTCAAGTGTGATGGCAATAGGCAGTGAGCAGCCCTCGGAGCTGGTCCCAGGACAGCAGACAGCGAGTTACTGTCTGCCAGTTCCTGGTTTGGGGTTGCCAGCTAATCCCAGATGGAGAGCACAAGTTCCCTCATCTCTAGCGGGTTACTGAGCAATGGGGCAGGAGATGGCACTGAGCGGGGAGACGTGACTTGCAAATCTTCCTGCCAGACTGTCTTCTGGACAGAACAAATCTGGAATAATTCCCATTGCCCGGCCGCCAGCTTTAGACACAGGAGATGAGGTAGGAGATAATACGGCACGTCTAGTGCCAGGTATTCAAGAATTTCTAAGTACATTGCAGAGAGCTACAGGGCAGCATTGCTCTTTCCCTTTCACACTCAGGAAAGCCCTTGAAAAGTGGTGAAGTTTCCTGTCAAATCACCCCAGGGACCATAATCTCCATTTTATATTTACAAAGTTTTGGGACAACGGTTCCCTGGGCTCCACTGGCAAAACAGTAGAAACTATTAGTCTTTTCCAAGGGAAGAGAGCCTGATCTAACAGAGATTTCACTCTGGACTAGGTAAACGTCAACAAAATGGCATTTTTCAACAGCAAAAGCTGGCCAGCTCCACTTGAGATGGGGTCTTCAGCAAACAAGATGGCCAGAGTGTGAGGAGAGAGTCTGCAGATAGAAAAGATATCAGAAAATTGTCTTCCTAGCTGAGTTGTGAGGTGTCCTTCATGCATTGCTGAGTACAGCAGTGGTTGCCATCTGGTCCACCTTTATCATCGTACTGATCCGTACCAAAACAGTTGTGAAGGGTGAAGGAGCCCTACAGGAGGGACAAGTGCCTGGGCAGAGACTGTGGCTTACTTTGTAGTTTAACATGGTGCCAATATTCCCTTCACCAGCAGTGTCAGACCAAAGTTTCAGGGCATCCAAAGACACTGTGTCCTGGTGGCCAGGAGAATCCAGGTTTGAAGGGCAGCATCAAATAACTACAGCTGCTTGGACAGAGCTTGCAAAGATGATAGAGCCAAACTCTTCTCAGTAGCAGCAGGCAGCCTAACGAGGGGCAATGGGCATGAAAGCCACTTGGGAGGTTCAGGTTCAGGATATTCAGAAAGAGATGTGCTCTGAGTGTGGTGCAGCACCAGCACGGGTGGCTAGAGAGGCCGTGAGATCTCCATCCTTGGAGGTCTCCAGGACTCAGCCACACTAAGCCATGGCTGGTCTAATGTTGCAGGTAATCTTGGAGATAACTCAGAAAGGAGCTCACTCCTTCATCTGAAGGACAGGGGACTTTCACCCGCCTTTCTCCTCAATGACACGCCTGCAAGAGACTTGCCACCCTAAACCATTGTGTACTTGTGTGTTGAGAAAAGAGCCAGGCTTGAAATGTCGCCTCATTACAGCTGGTAAGTGAGGTTTATTACAGAAAAGGAGGCCTATCTATCTCCTTGCTCCTGAGGGGCTGAGCTCTTCAGCAGGAATGGCCAGGGGATTTTAATGGAGTTAACTGAAATTTCCACCAGGGAGCTAAGATGTTGACATTGAGCTGAAGAGGAGAAAACATCTAGTTTTCTTTTGGGAGAAAATCCCTCAAAACCCAAGAAAATGGCATTTTCTCAGAGTGGGAGGAGGGAACTCCTGCCACCTTGGATTCCTGCCTGAACGGAGGCCGTGTGCCTGGGAGGGTACGTGTGGTCTGTCGGGGTTACACCAGACGGACTAGCGCTTTCCTTTTGGCGGAGGGTGGTCTGGATAATTTACGAAGGAGATATTTGTGTGTGTGTGGTGGAGGGGTGACTTTGTGTGCTTAGGCCATGTAACATCAGTTCTCTGCTTGCAGAGAGCATATCTCATTCCAGAGATTTTTGGGGCTGATGTGCAAAGCAATGGTCTATGGTGGCCTGTGTTCCCGGAGAAAGAGCAATGGCTCCATCTCAATAAATACATCCAGAGTCCCACTAGCCGCTCTATCAGAAACGGCGCTGCTTTTAACTCTCCGCTGGGAGAGGGACACACATGTTGTGGTTAGTTGGCTGCAGCCCATTCTGTAAGCGTGGAGACACCAGGCATCGCTAGCACGGCAAACCCCAATTAGTTCTGGAAGCGGCACACGCAGGATTGAACTTGCTCCCCAAGGCGACAGTGAGGAAACCAGGCTTGAAAAACGGTTGTTTCCCGGGGCAGGCGCAGAGCCGGTGCAGAGCTCCGTGGCTTTCCCGAGAGGAGCAGAGGCTCCAGCCTGCCCCAGGAGGGTGTTTCTTTGCTAATAGCTGGTTCAAGAGACCGGAGCTGGCAGCGCTGGGGTGCGATAACTCCAGCAAACTCTGTAGATTAAAATCCCAGCCAGGTCTCAAACCAGCTGTTAAAGCCATCTCCAGCGAGCTCCATCCTCCTTCAGATGCACACACCAACGTCCTCGCTTGAAGCTACATCCCCACCTTTACCAGCTTGCCCCTAGATGGGTCAATAGTAGCCTGCTAGCACATCCCTGGTGGCCAAAAAGCCATTTTCAAGCAGGTTTTGCTGCTGATACTGAGCTGTGCGCTATCCTGGCTTCCGGCTTGGATGTCCAAGGTTAGTCTGGGTCTCCCTATGAGAGCTGCAGCCATGACGGGCACGTTGACCCACCCTTAGCCATCAGTCTTCTCCTTCTCTCGCCCGAGTGTGAAACCCTTCCTCCAAATCAGCTTCCGTCGGCTCGGCCGCGATGGGAAACCGGTGGAGCAGAGGGGATGCTTCGTTACAGAACAAATCCTTTAGTGGGAGGCAGATTCAGGTGCAGGTGAGATTTCAGGAAATAACACTGAGCTTCTGTCTCGAACAGCATCACCCAGTGGGGGTGGTTTTGCTGCAGATGCTCCTTCCCCGCAGCGACGGTACCCACCTGAGCCCCAACCCCGGTCCTGGCCCAGCAGCTGCTCTGCCCTCCGGCGCCCCGCTCCAAGGGCTTTGCTTCATTAACTTCCTGAGAAGTTGAGAGTTCATTGCCGAGTCTTGAGAAATTGGCAATAATGCCAGGCCTTCATACAAGGGTAAAAATAGCCCTAATAATTTAGGCGATTAGCTAATTAGCCTCATTTACTTGAAAGCACGGAGTGGCGTGGGAAGAGTTTTCCACTGTTTTTGTTACGCTTTTCCCATTCACTTTGTTGCTTTTCCCTTGCCGTTTTCTCTGCTCCCTGACATAGATCCAGGGATCCAAGGCACTTTGAAGTGGGGTACGCAGGGAAGCGAACGAAGCCAGAACAGGGTGCTGCGCAGAGCCGGGGCGGTGCTGCAGGGAAGCAGGACCAGTACTGGTACCGGGGCTTAATGGCATTGTGTCATATTGGGAAGCAGGTAGCTTCTTTCCATGCTGTCCCTGTCCCTTCCCTTCCCGTCCCTGACCTCTGACCCTTCATCACAGGTAAACTCTGTGGCACGTTCAGGATGATTCACAGCTATTTGCCAAATGTCCAAGGGGCCACACTCTGCACCTCGCTGTTGGCAGCATCGCCCATTTATTCCCAGTGAGAGCAGTCTGTAGTAGTCCTTAGACTGGAACTGACTGGCAGGCGAAAGGAGGCAAGATAAAATAGGCGTTTACTGGGGGGTACTGGGGTGCTGGAGTAGCACAAGGCTCAAGGCAAGGGGACCGGGTTGGTCCTTAATACGCTGGCGGAGGAGCATCCCGCTGTCGACCAGCACCCCGGTGACTGCATCCCTTGGTCCTCGCTGCTCCTGCCCAGCCCCTATGGACCACGGGTGGTGTCTGCTAAAAACCTTCGCCTTTGCCCCTTGCGTGGCTGCACAAGCTCACCTGGTTTGGGGGGAGCTGGTGGTCGGCTCCCCTCTGTCCTCTTCTGACTCACGCAAGTCCCATTCATTATTCACCTGGGGAGCTGAATGAATTCTGTCTTCCTGAATTATTTCTGAAGATATTAGATCTTCTCAAATTGTTCATCTTCCCCAGAAATGACAGCTCGCGGGCACCTGGGAATAAATGGTGCCTTGGAACAATTTCATTGTTTCTATTCCAGGCAACAGGAATTCCTCAGATCTCGACATCAGTCCCCAAACCCTGGCGTGTTAGCATAACCTCCAGACAGCTCTGAGTTTCTTGACCCAGAAAAAGGATGGGATTTATTGTGAACCCTGGGAGAGCGGTGTCCTTGCAGCTCGTGTACCCCAATGGTGTGCGGCGTGTTGCGTGCTCCTCTGGCTGGAACGTTCTTGTCGAAACAGCTCTCTGTCAGCAAATGCCACTTCCACGAAATGGGGTTTTGTGTGTGAAATCAAATCAATGTTGATTAATTTTCATTTTGGAAAAGAGGAAAAAAAAACCCCTGTTAAAAATGTCAAGATGCCTTCTCTTTTCATTCTCACAAGAAGGACTTCAATTCTTTATCTCTTAATGACCTTTTGTTTAAAGCCTTTGTGTTTTATAAGAAGTATTCAAAAGCGATGAAGCAAAATGAAGTCTTAAATATCTTTTGAAGCAAAATTTGTCCATTTCCATGGACTTTTTTTTTTTTAAATTATTTATTTAAAGGGATGCAGGGACCGCACTTCTTTTCTCTCTGATTTTTTGCCTTTTTGTCCTTAAACCGAGCTTACTTTCCAAGGCTCCCAGCGCTGCCCTGGCTGACACGTGCCAGCCTCTCCCCCTACGCTGTGCATGGCGGGGACAGCTCTGACTTGACCCTGCTCACATCGTCAAGTGTCCCTCGAGGTGCTGGTGCTGGAGCCGAGCCTAGGGGTCAATCCTTCTGGTCCTGCTGGAGGCTGACACCGCTCTCTGCAGCATCGCAGCCGCTGCGGTGACCTGCAGGCATGTCCCCTCTCGCCTCCCAGAGCTGCTACCTGTGTTTTTGTCAGCTCGGGCTGCCTTGCTGCACCAAACCGGGATGACGGCATCCCAGGGCTCCGACCGGAGCCAACACGCAGGCAGAGCCAGGGCTGTGCTGTCAAACCCTGGCCGCATCCTGCTCCCCTGCGGTCAGCGAAGCGCTCAGCCATCCCGAGGAGCTCTGACTGCCTCTCCCTGGCAGCCCATCTCCTCCCTGACCGCCGCTACCTTCACGGGGACGTTGCCTCATGCTGAGTGCAGCATTCCCCAGCAAGTCTACCTAATCAAAAAGCTTAAAAAAAAAAAAAAAATTGCTCATTACTTTTTTAATGAGTGTCTCTCATTTGGCTGACTCAATGGGACCAGCCTCTAGCACAAAGGATCCTTCTTTTCTGCAAGCCAGAGGTGACGTATCAGCCTGTGGGTAAGACACTGGGCTTGCTCGCCTAGCCCTGGGGTCCTGCCTTCGTCAAGAGATGCAGGGCACCAGGCTGGCGCGGTGGAGGATGTGTTCCTGGAGAGAAGGCGTTTGCACTTGTGCAAAGTGAGTGTGGCCAGTAGGTGGAGGGAGGTCATTCTCCCCCTCTGCTCGGCACTGGTGAGGCCACAACTGGAATACTGTGTCCAGTTCTGGGCTCCCCAGCTCAAGCGGGACAGGGAACTTTTGGAGAGAGTCCAGCGTAGGGCAACAAAGATGATTGGGGGATTGGAGCACCTCCCTGATGAGGAAAGGCTGAGAGAGCTGGGACTCTTTAGCCTGGAGAAGAGAAGGCTGAGGGGAGACCTTCTTCTTGCTTAGAAGTATATAAAGGGTGGGCTGAAGGAGGATAGAGGCAGACTTTTTTCAGTGGT
>VFFE01007016.1:128477-217052 GCA_008921705.1 Burhinus oedicnemus
TTTTTTTTTTTTTTTAACTCTAAGTAAAAAGCAGGGTAGTGGGAGAGAAAGGAGAAAAGAGTCATTAAAGAAAACTGAACATTTCTGCTTTCTACTTGAAAGAACTAGAGTTGAACTGGAAAATGTTCTTTCAACTTAAAGAAAAAAAAAATCAGGAAAAAGTTTTGGCTGAAGGGTAAGTATAAACATTTCCGGTGAAAATGTTCTGAGGGGAGAACGGTTATTTTGGAGCATTTCTCTTCCCCAGCCCCATGGGATGCCCTTCGTCGTACACGTAGAAATGTGAGCTGCACAGATCCCAGCCGGCGAACGTTTGGGTTCCTCCTTGGGACTGTGACTTTCCTGCTGTTGCTTGGGGAGACAAACTCTGGATGAGGGACGCGGAGTTAGCACGGATTTGCTCCCGGGCTAATGGACCCACACGGACAGTTTTAACCTCCGGAGCTGGAATTTTGCCCATTGGCAGAGCACGAGCACTCGCTCTCACGGTTAATGAAATCTCCTGTCTTAATTGAGGCTGTGAGGGACAGTTTCAAAGTCATCGGGCCTTTATGAAATCTGCGTCTCTTTCTGTTGCACGGAGCAGAGCTCTCCGTGCACGCGTCGCTTTTCGTTTTCCTGGCACCGCATCCCTCCCTGCCTTCCGACACATATGTCTCTCGCTGGAATTTCTTCTCCCAGCCTCCAGCACTCGAACAGCCGAGCGGCGTTCGTGTGTCTCCCAACAAGTTGCCGCCGAGCCCGAGAAACGCATTAGCTGCCTGACCTGGTTCCAGCCAGGTGTGAAAAGATGCAGTGGCCCTGGCTCCGCTCCACCTTTTCCGACCATGTGAGGAGAGGCAGAAGGCTTCTCCTCTCTCCACCAGTTTGCATCATTCAAGTCTACTTAAAAAAAAACAACAAAAAAACCAAAAAAACCCAACCAAAACAAAACGGGATAGGAGCGGCGAGAGGATAGACAGAGCCAGTCACGGGGAAAGCTGGGCAGATTAAAAGGCATTTACTGGGCTTTCTGTACTAGAAATGCAAGAAAAACCCTTCAATTAGCCATCTGCCCGAGGAGCTGAGCAGGAAGGGATAAACGCTGAGATGCTTGTGCAGGAGCGAAGGGAAATCACCAGCCACAAGGCGGTTTGTGGGCTCCGAGTCAGGCGTCCTCGTCCGCAGGATGCTCCGCCTGTGGTGCTGCAAAGGGGGCGCCTTCCCTTGGGGGGCTGCCAGAAGGCTCCGTCCTGCTTCTCTGCCTTCCCCTGCTCGCTTCTGCAGCTCTCCCGCTTCTTGGGGACAACCGGCTTCCGCAGTCCTAAATTTGCGCGCAGAGCACGGGAGCTTCACCCGTGGCGAGGGCCGGAGCAGCAATAACCGTGCTGGTGTGCTCAGGGAGGCGCCGCGGCTGCTCATCCTCATCCTCCACATCCTGCAAGACACCACGGGCCTCCTGCTCCCATACCTGCAGGTCCCCGTGTATCGGCACACCCAAGTCCCTGGCCAGTGCTTCGGGTCACTTGTCACCCTTTTGTGAAGTGAACAGGGCACCTGGGAAGGCAAGAAGCAGCGGTTCTGCCTCCCCAGGCTTCGAGCGTCCGCTCCTTGCACACACACACACACAGGCGCCCTTTACCTAACAAACAATTATTTAACGAAGTATGCAAATAGTATAATTACTGTTATTTGTTTAGCTGTTACCAGCGTTTGAAATGTAAATGTCAACTTTGGGATTTTTGCAGGGTACGTGTGTGTTGTTGTTGGCTTTCTCTCTCTTGCATGTGTTCTCCCCGGATTGCAATTTGATGAATTTCTCCTTGTCCTAGAAAAAAAAGCTAATGTGATTTCTCCGCGATTACAGCAGAAGATGCCGAAGTGGGGATTACTCACAGTAACTCCTCTTACTTAGCAGATCCGAGTGGGAGGCAGGATTCATTACACTGAGCAGAGAAACAAAGAGGAAATGTCTTTCAGCCGGCTGCGCGTGTCTGCCGCGGCAGCATCCTCGCCGGTGCCAGGGCTTCCCTCCCTGGAAGGCAGAGGGTCAGGCAGGGCGGCGACAGCGGTGTCGGGACCTTGGCAGCGGGCTCACGGGGACCTGTTCCCACTCCGCCACAGCTCCTCCGTGCACAGGAGGAGCGGCGAGTCTGAACTCTGGTTTGCTAGGAGGTATTTATTTTCTCTGCAGGAGGCTGGAGAAAGAGAAATCACATTACAGCCATCCTGGTATGGATCTACCCCGCCGGCGTGCTCAAAGCAGAGCCCTGGTACTCAGTACAGCCATGTTTTCCGAGGCTGTGTCCCACTGTTGCCTGTCCTGGCTGGCATTCGGTATAAATTCAGCTCTGAGGAGATGGTGGTCAGTAGATCACAGCCTGTAGTTCAGTAAATCAATCCAAGACTTGTTACCGTCGCCCATGTAGGGCTTAGGGAGTCACTCCATACTCTAGATGCTCTTGGGTGGCTTTTGCAGACCAGTCTCAGGAGCCGGTCCGTGCCGGGAAGGCTGTTACAGACAGGGCAGGGCCTCCGTAACTGCAGCATCTCTGCCGGTGTTTCACAGCATCCCATACCCGCTGGGGACAACCCAACCGCGCTTGGGCTTAAGAGCTTTCTCAGATGCACAGCTCCAAGATGAATCCAGTTGGATTCATCAGCTGGCAGCAAACCTGGCGCCAGCTTTCCATTCGGTTGGCTCAAAAGCCAGCCCAGGAGTTGGCATGAAAACAGAAAGGCTGCGTCGCTCCCGTATCCCACCCTCCATCCCCTTCGTGGCCCCTGTCCGTGCGGCATGCCGGGATGTGGAGCTCGTGGTTTTCATGTGAATCCCAGGGTGGGAGAGGGATAAGAGGTTTTCATCTCCAGTGTGAACCAGGGGAACTGGGAAGAGCGAGGCGGTAAACACAACTAACAGCTCAGCTCCTGGAGGAGCAGGGAGAGCTTCATGCCCAGCCAAGCACTGAGAGGTGAGCCCCAGAGCGTGGTGCACAGCCAGGGCACTCGCCGCTTGTGGCAGGAGGTGGGGCAGGACTTGTCCATACGCAGATGCTGCTGCTGAACCGGATGAGTCCATGCCCAGCATGGATCCAAGTCTGTTGGGATTCCAGCTGAGGATGGGCTGGCGAATAAGCCCTTGCAGGGTGGTGGTGGAGCACAAGCTGGGCCCTGTGGCGTGGCTGTGGTACGGCAAGAAGATGCTGAACCAGGCTTTCCTGCTACTTGAGGTTTCTCCTCAGCTCTCTGGCAGGGCGCACAGTTCCTGGCACAGGAGCACTTTGGCGTGCTGGCTAAATGCTAGGAGTTGGTGCATGGCTCAGGCACGTTCATCTCCTAAATGGGGCTGTCCATGCTCTCTGGACTAGCTTGTTAGTGCCCTGCTGTCGGTGCAGGTACCTACAGCCACGAGCGATGCCGCTGGTCCCCGGACACTTGCACCAGACAGTCAGGCCGTGGGGTGGACCCAGTGAAGCTGCTTGTTTCTTAATTGCAAAGACAGGAATCCGATGACCTTTGGCAGGTTTCATAGCCCAGCAGGCTCATGTAATTGAAGCCGCTGATGATTTGTCATGGCTTTAGGCTCTCCCTATCTATTTCATTCCCGCTCGCTCCCTCAGTCTCTCTTATTCCCTCTTTCTCTTTCCTTCTTCGTGATCTCATTATCTCTGTGCCTCTCGCTTTTGCTCTCTTCAACCATAGCGCTTCCCAGCGTGAGGAGGTACCTCAGGATGTATTCATCTTCAAGGGTTTTAGGTTTTGTCTCTCACACTATTTTCTCCACTTCACATCCATTATCCAAGAAAACTTCTTTCTTCCCATGACCAGGAGACCTGCACCCACCAGCAAATTCCAGCCCATTCCAAGAGTAATCATAAATAATGCATTGCTGTGGTCAGTACCCCCAAAGCATCCATGAGCTCCAAATCCCAACTTCCCACTCCCATCAGGTGAAGGTTGAAGAGACATTATCATTTTTATTTAAATTCCCTCGTAGGTGGCAGGTTCAATGCTATTAACATATTTCAATTCAAGCCATTCTTATTTTAATTAGCCTTAAGTAATTAGTTCTAATTCATCGCCATTTTTTGCTCTGCATATTTTGGGTTATTTACTTCCCTTGCTAAGTAACAATTTGATGTAATTATGTGCTACTCATTCTTTCTATTTACATATGCTCAGTCACTCAGATTTCCTCGTTGAAATTTCAACAGATCCTTTGAATTCCCTCTTGAATTGTTTTCTGAGTTGTCAGCGGTGTGGAAATTGTGGGGTGGAAAGAGAATTGATCCTCTTTCTTCTCTGGACTTCCCTGGTGCCAGCGGCAGTGACAGTGCATGTGAGCACCTGGGCTGGCAGTGGGATGCTCTTGGCAGGGAAGGTCTGCTGCCAGGCTTTGTTCCTGGGAGTCTGGATTCCCATATGAAAGGAGTTTGGGGACCACGTCCAACTGCCTCTGTCTTCCTCTCGGGCTGCTTTAGCCCCGCTGCCAAAGGGACCGGTTGCTGTTGCCGCTTCCCTTAATTTTCTTTGTGCAGCCAAAGATGCTTTGGCTTTCCAGAAGTGCAGCACCTCCAGTCCTCAAAAACTCTTCACCCTTTAAAATGCTGTGGGGTTTTAGATATTTTGAGCACTTTGAGCAAATTTGTCACATTTATATACGGCAGTTTCTTATCTGGAAAGTACTTTTATCTCAGCAGCCATTTTCCTAAATCCTCTCAAGGACCATATTCTTGTCTTCATCTTCTTTCCTCAACAATTGCCTTTCTCTTAGCACCTTCTCTGTAGCTGAGATTCTCAGAGGATTGTGGTTTATCCATCTGAGGCTATTTGCTGATCAGCTGCTCCGAATCCATCTTTTTCACTCCCTCAAAACTTGATTCTGAGAGGCCTTAACATGACTTCTGCAAAAATGTGGATTTCATGCTCACACGGAGCGTGTGCGTACCTGTGTGTATACGCCTAGCAACTTTTAAGTGCATTATCCAACTCCAGCTGAATTTAATAGAGGGTAGCAGTCTCAAAAATAGCAAGTTCCCTCAAGGTTTGAGCAGACAGGCAGAGGTAGAAGAGAGATGCCCTACTTCTACTGAGGAAAAAGCTGCCATGTTGTGCTGAGCCTTTATTTGATGCCGGCGAATCCATTTGGGAGAGAGCACACATCTCGGCACCCCACCCGCAGGAAGGATTTCAATCAGCAAGCGCACCTTCTCGGGCGGCCAAGCCAATGAAGCTCAAGGAAAGCAGGATTTCATAGTTCTGATGCTCATGGTACTACTTGTTCTTTTTTCAAGTAGCTTTTTCACTAAAATCTTATCAGCCCTTTGAATCCATGTACCATTAGCAAATGCTGCTTGCTTCATGAATATGCACGTTCACAATGTGTAGCGTTGGCTTAACCGCTCCCATTGAAGTTGATAATAAAACTCCTGCTGACTTCAAAGAGAACAGAGTCAAGCAATGCTGAGTGCTTTGGAAAATCCCACCCCTGGTTGTTATTTTATTTTTACCACATCTACTCAGGAGCTGTGGGATGGGACTAAATACTCAAGAATGAGTAGAGAGGAAAAAAGAAAAGATCAAACAGCTGAAAATGAAAATCCGGATTCTGAAGTAAATATTTAACGACCTGTCCTTAGATGTAAGACTCACAGTGGGACCGGTTCTCCTTTTGTGCGAGGAAGGGTCACAAACTGCTGCCTCGAGGCACGAGAGAGTTGCTACGCACCTCACACTGGCCTCCATCCATGATCTTCTCATGGAGGCCACTGGTGGAAGTTTGGATCTGAACAACACAAAGCTTGGGACCTTCAAACTGTATCGAGGCTACACATGCTCATGGG
The DNA here is from genome assembly GCA_008921705.1 of Burhinus oedicnemus. NCBI lineage: Eukaryota > Metazoa > Chordata > Aves > Charadriiformes > Burhinidae > Burhinus > Burhinus oedicnemus. Next base: position 134,300 of record VFFE01007016.1, read on the forward strand.
TTGGAGTGGGATTGATTCCTTAAATTCTGACCCTACGCTTGGTTTTCCATATCTAGGAGGGGCCAGAGAGGGACTGGTCCCCTCTGCAGGCATGAGGACAAGGCAAAGACCCAAAGCATCCCATGAGTTATCAACTCTGCAAACTAGCAGTCTACAAGTCTCTTCAATCCCCTCTTAAATGATCCATTCCGCCACTCCTCTCTTGCTGTATGTCATGCAGAAAAAAGGCACTGCAGAGTTTTACGGCTCTTCACCTTGTTTTCAGATGCATTATGTTCTCAGGTCTCCGTTTTCCCCATACTTGGTGCCATGGCTTCCAAACTGCCATGGGAAGGTGAAGGATCCCTACTACCGCCCAATTTAGCAGAGCACTATGCATCCAACTGACTTCAGGGGGGCATAAACTGCTTAAAATTGTAACACACGAGTGATTTCAACTGGACAGATCTCCCTTAACGTAAGCACGTATTTACCTGTTTTGCTGAATCAGGGCATGTTCTCCTTATGGGGACTTCGTGTTTTAGCATCAGCTATTTCAGTATCTTCTTCTCCTAAGATTATTTCCAGCGGAAAGAACACAGTATTTTTCATTCCAGCGGTATTTTTGGTAACAGTTACTATTTCCTGACAATATGTCTGTATTTTAGGACCAAACCAAATTACATGTTGGAAGCTCCTTTCCCCGCTGCAGTTTCTCCAGCGCTACTCACGAGCCAGTAACATCAGCACCACAATCTGGAAGAGGCACAATAGACGCTATATTAAGTTTTATACAGACTTTGCCATCAAATTACATGCAATAGCTACTTGGTCATGTTTTATCAATCCATTTTCGCCTGTCCATTTGAAAAGCAATGGCTTTTATCTTGATGGCTGATTTTTTAATTCAGACCTTGCAAGGGTTTTACCTATGGCTTTTGTCTTATGACAGCAGAATTCTCCTGTTCATCTGTTTTAGCGCAATATGATTTTGTTGTTGCATTGTTGCATGATAAGGGGTATAGGCAAAATGGACCCTCTCGCTGTAGCTCATTTTAATTGTTTTTCTGATTTTTGTCTTTTGTCATCTGTTCTTTAGAGTGAAGTCTATAAAAACCTTGACAGCAGTTAGAACTCGATGCTGTAAAACAGTCATGCTAAAAACAGAGACAAGTATTTTTTTCTTTTGCTCTCCTGCCCGCCACTGTCCTCCAGAAGATTATAAATTTACCCTCAAACTTTGGCGGAGTTAGAACCTGTCTTTTCAGCTCAGTAGATCATAGGTAAAATCCTACTCCCTGACTACACCACATAATCGTTATTACAGTACAACTCCTAAGTACTTTGTGTCATCTTCTAGGCTGTTTTCCTAATAATCAAGTGCTTTAGGAGAAAACAGGAGGATCATAATTGTGGAAAATTGTATAATGTTGCATCTTTTGCCCATTCCCTGAGATCGAAAGGGTTAATTTTCCCTTGCTCTATACTTGGTACAAACTTTGTATCAGAACAATTAACTGAGTTTGGTTATATATATTATTATATATATAATATGAGTATATATATGTATATGTATTATATATATAGAATAAGGCATTATCTTATGTTGTTACCTTACAGTACAGATTTTCCTTGATGGTCGATTCCTTAAACATGGTTGTGAAAAGACCTACAGAGGTTGAAAGAGTCTCCAGTTTGGATTCAATACAAATTATTCCTAACTTCCATCCCAGATATCTGTTGTTCTTCTGGTCAGTACTTTTACTTGAAGCTTAATACTAGTTTGCTCTAAAAACAGTTGTGAAGAACTATACTTGATTCAATAGGTTTCATTATTAAAAAATAGCCTGTAAAGTTACGGTTGTCCTTTTTTCTAAGTGCCAAAGAGATCTTGGATAGTTGCAGAAGTGACCCACAGAATGAGTAGAAATCAGGAAGAAATGAGTTCATACAAATGTTGCATTATCTACCTAGTAGGAACCTGCATACTTTGTTCTAGATTGCAATTTAGTTCTGAAACTTATATAAAAGCACCTTATGGGATGGAACTTTTAGGTGTATTGAACCCATCCCATAATGTTTATTTTTGTATATGGACAAGAGATTACAGCTTTTGTTTTCAGCTTCCAAAGTCATCAGGAAAAGCAATCGTTACTTTTTTGAATGCTTACTTTGTAGTGTGGTATCTGTCCTACAGTAGTTAATTCATGTAAATCTGAAGAAATGGTTGCAGGCAGGATGGCATCAGAAATATGGAAATATGGCATCTGGGTAGAAAGAGTTGCGTTTTGCAACATTTCCATTGAAATTATTTTTTTCTGCCAGATGAACAGATGCAGCGAAAACAGACAGTCTTACCTGCAGCCTTTCTTTTGGGGAGATTAAATGAGTGAATCATGTATCAAAACGTTATTTCATTTGATTAAATAGAAGATATTTATAGCATTTCTAAATATAAACCAAACTGAGACGACAAAAGGGAGGGTTCGCAAGGAATGGCCATTCTAGACAGTCAGATGCCTTTTCTGTACCCAAAAGTATTTTTAAATTCCCATCTCTTCACTTTGGTTGGGTGAATGCAGTTCACTCTGCGCCGAGGGTCTTTAACAGACTACAGTCCTGATGCTCATATTTTGGTCTGACTCCGTGGGCTGAAGACAGGTTTGCTTATAAATTTCCCTTTGTTTCACATTAGAATAACAAGAATGTACTTCGTGGCTTTCAAGAATCTGCCTTTTCCTTATGTTTCGATACAAGGTCTGGAACAGATACCTGGAAAGCCTGAAAATTTAGCAGTGAGATAATTTGTATCTTGCAGGAAATTGTAAGATGTTGACATTTGTTTGCATTCTGAATAGAATATTAAGTTAATATTAAAATATATTTCAGGTTAATTTTAATGTTATTTAGATGCGAATGCTTGAAGATTTTATTATGTGATAAAAGTAGAAATGAAAAATTCTTCTGAAGTCTTGAAGTGAAATGTTTGATTTACCCAAACATTTCTAATTCTTTTAAAATGTGATTTTACCAGAACTAAGTCATGTCAGGAGAAATTTCAGTTTTGCTGAAATGCAACTTTCTGATGGGAAAGTGGCCCAACGTCTCACCAGGACTGCCTGCCTGTAGAGCCAGCTGGTCACAGCCTTTGCCAGGGATTAAGTGGGTTTTAGCCCTTTGACCATTGGTATGATACTGTAGTCTTGGGTGTTTTGGGTTTTATCTTTTTCCCAACCGAGCTACATCTTCTTACTAAACTAATTTTGCATTTGTTCTGAAAAATTTCCATATTTTTCTACGTATATATAAACTCCTTTGTAAGAAGGCAAGCCAAGCTCTTTTATCGTACTGTCCCTTTCATGGAAGTCTCTTTTGGCCATTTTTGTTTGTGATTTTACCTCTTCCCTTAATTATATATTGAGATTTCTGTTAGACTTTTTAGTATTCTGTCTTGCTTTTGGTTTACTGTGTTCATCTTTGGAGCCTGAAGTCTTTGTATTTCAAGGGAGGCAGGGTTTTTATGACTATATTTTTTTACGTTGTTAGCAATTCCAAGAATTTTCCTGAAATAAGAGCTTTCGCTGCTTCTTGTAATATACCATCATGAGTAATCCTGAGTCATTTAACTTTACATATTCTAAAATATCTTTTCTAAGATGGTCATACTGGCATTTGTGTTCTCTGTCAACATAGTATTTAATACTGAGTCTAATGCTGTGTCTTCCCTGCTTTCCAATGAACAATCTGAACCAAAAATATGCCCTTATCTGAACATTTTCAATCAAATATTTAAATGCTAGTATGGAAGATGAAGGTTGGAAGGTCAGGTTGGATGGGGCTCTAAGCAACCTGATCTAGTTGAAGATGTCCCTGCTCATTGCAGGGGGGTTGGACTAGATGGCCTTTAAAGGTCCCTTCCAACCCAAACCATTCTATGATTCTATGATTATTGACTTTTCAGTTAAATGATGTAGTCTTCTGCAGAAATCAATTTTCCTTATATATTCACCAGCTATATTTAAGAACTAGCATTTGGCTATCACTTTTCAGGATTTAAAATAGAAAAATCTCTCATGCGGTGACTTTCCTTAAGAGATCTCCAACACTTCACAGTCACATTAGCCTGTTTTTAAATACAGGGAAGTTGAGGCACAGCTGTAGAAACTCGTCCCAGGTCACTCAATGGCTGAAGCAGGCAGAAAAGGAAAAGCCAGGTGAGGAAAAGCCAGGCCAAAAAGGAGAAACCAAGCCATTAGTGCTGTATCCGTCCTGCTTGGCTGTCATTCCGTTAAGTAAATCTGTTCAGTTCACAGGCGTCTAATTCGTATCAGCAGGCTCCCAGAAGCGTGTGTGCCATGCGTGTGTGTACGTTCCTAGGTAGACGGATAGATGCACAGTTTACATGTCTGTTGGTATTGCACCGTGAACTGAAGTCTTGCTCAACCCTCGCTTGAGCACATCCCCATGAGCACCGTGAACATCCCCTTCGATAAGTATGTAGAGTTTAGGATCGCTTAAAGAGCCACTGTCAAAAGTATTAGCAAAGTGATTTTAATATGATGTTGCAAAAGTGTGACTTAACAAAGTTCGATGGCAAGGTTCACTCTATTAATTACTGCATGGGAAAACATACAAAGGAAAATCGAATTACACTTGAGTTAGAATGATTCACAGAGAGACTGAGGATGCAAAGGGTAAGGGAGGCCCTCCCGTGGAGTCAACAAGGTTCAGAGTGGACCCTCTTGCTTTCTAAACTTCTCAGAGAGGAGTCTGGGTGCGGCTGGATCCAGACTTAGTCCCAGACTTGGTCATTAGCATGAATTCAGCATGCAATCGAGGTTACCAAGGCAAAATCAAAGTCATCATACTACAGGGTCATACGCAATATCGGTTGCTTTCCAAAGATCTGCCATTGGCAAAAGGTCTTTCTGCCTCGAGGAGCAACCTTGCGAGGCGTCCCAGCCCAAGGGCAATCACCGCTGTGCAGCCACGCTGCCCAGCTGGGAGAGCTCAAAGAAGGCTCACTTAGGCTGTCATATTTGTGGGATTAAGTGGTTGGCTCGTAGTCAAATTACATGGGATGGAAAAGGTATGCATGAGACTCGTCAGACCCACAACTTCCTTTGTTCCTTGATAAAAGAGTTTTGGAAAAGCCACCTGCTGTTTACACGGTAATCGCATAATCGGTGTTCCAAACTCATCTGTATTGATGTTTACTGTGTCCTTTGTGGGTTTTGGAGAACAGAGTGAACTAGAGAAGTTCTTGGCCCGGCTACAGCTCAGGCCTTTACCTCCTTTAGAGCCTGTACCAGACTGCCGCTAGTTTGGTTAAGGGGTTGAGTGCATCTGTCACAGTGTGATCCATCTTGATTTTCCAGATGAGTCAGGAAAAAACACTGTTTTTTCTTCTGACAGGTGTAAGCCAATTGGTATAGAGAACTGAAGTCTCCAAGGCATTTCCTTGGCCCCTAAGGGCCCTTTGGCCTCCAGCCATTGGCTTTTTGTCATTAGCTGCATTCTGCATCTGGCAGTAGGACGCCCCAGGAAAGAGCACAGATCTTTCTCCTCGTGAATTAAAGCCCACAACTCTGGGGAGTTAAAAATCCTCCACCTTTGTCTTTAGCCTCATGAATTTTATTCCCACTCTTCCTGCATGTTTGTTGGCTTTGGAAAGCGGTCCTGATGTTCTTTTTGTAATTTAGCTGCTCCCCTCGGAACTGGTTGCAAACATTTCCTTTAGAAAGCTATTTATGGATGGCAGTCTGGCCTTCCTCTGGTAACTTCTCCTTCTGCTTATTTCCCTATTTCTATTTGATTTCCTCATGTTGATCTTTGAAGTTCCAATGTCTGGTTTTCCTGTAGAGTTCCTGGATCTCCAGTCCTGGGCTCTACACAGACAACTTGGCCCATGTTGTGCTGCAGGAGTGGAAGCTGGAGGGGTTTGGGTGTGATGGCTCTGAGAGGTATATAGATCTTGCTTTCCTGAGAGGACTGAAATTGGCCCCCACTGAAGTCATGGCAATAATAATGTCATCGACTTCTGGAAGACTCATAGCAAGAAGCCCCCTAGAAGACAGTGGGATTATTTTTGCAATGTGGGTCATTAGCATTGACTCTGGAGAACAACAAAACTGAGACATTGAGCCTTTCACAGAATCACTGAATCACAGAATGGTAGGGATTGGAAGGCACCTCTGGAGATCATCTAGTCCAACCCCCCTGCCAGAGCAGGGTCACCCAGAGCAGGTTGCACAGGATGGTGTCCAGGCAGGTTTTGAATGTCTCCGGAGTCAGAGACTCTACCACCTCTCTGGGCAGCCTGTTCCAGGGTTCTGCCACCCTCAAAGTAAAGAAGTTCCTCCTCATGTTTAGATGGAACTTCCTATGTTCAAGTTTGTGCCCATTACCTCTCGTCCGATTGCTGGGCACCACTGAAAAAAGACTGGTCCCATCCTCCCAGCACCCTCCCTTTAAGTATTTGTAAGCATTGATGAGATCCCCTCTGTGCCTTCTCTTCTCCAGACTAAAAAGAGCCAAGTCCCTCAGCCTTTCCTCATAAGAAAGATGTTCTGTATACAAAAGAGCTCTTAAGGTTGTAACGAGGCCCTTAAAATTGCAAGACATGATTGCTCAAAACTGGGAAGATGGGTACAAGAATACAGCTGATTTTTCAGAACTAAATTGTTGATTTTTGGATGTTTGGGATTTCTAATCTCAGGAAAGCTCAAGATCAGTAGAAGTCTTGATCTTTTTGAAAGGCTGCACTCAGTTGAGAGACCAGTCCCTGCTTTCCTCCCAGGACTGCAAAATTACAACTTTCAGGCCACACTTTGGAAGGGTTTGGATGTAATCTGTACCTTTTGCATGACATAAATGAATTAGACGAGATGATCAGGCACCAGAATGCCCTTAGGTCTCAGTTAAATATTGAGATCACCGCAGTGTGTGCCTGGGATGAGGAGAGAGGATTTGTCCTCATCCAGTGCTCTGTGGAGAGCACTGCTTCTCTTGTGCCAGTTCACTGTAGGTGTTGGCCAAGTGCTCCCAGCCTACCATCGCTATGACACTGTATTGCCACAACTTGGGTTGCTCTTACCAGTTGAGCACTGCCTATTCTAGCGGTATAAAGTTCAAGTGTCTAGGCTAAGTTCATCATCTAGACTACTCCACAGTTGGTGGAGAAAGTTCAACACCTCCAAAATGTAATTCATCCCATCCAAAAATAGATGTCTAAGACAGGAAGAATGAATCACTCTCTGGGGGTTGGTGCGCATCTCTCTGTTCACTGATGATAAAGGAAGTCTAGACAATTACCTTAACCTAGACATCCAGCTGTAAGACACCTTCAGCTGTGTGAGATCTAGCTGTGCTTTCAGGTCCCTAAAGACAGATTTCAAACCCCTTGTTCAAATGCGAAGTAGCTTTCTGATTTCCCTGCAGCTTTCAAGCTGAAGTCACTTTTGACAATCAGACTTCTTCTGTCTCAGTGAGACACATATGGCAGTTTTACCATAACTGAATAGCTTTTTAATGAAAGGGTTTTTACCCTCAGTCCCATCTGGGAGTTATCCATGAGAAGTTGATGACGGTTTGAGGAATATTTCTTTCTATTACTTGCTGAATCATTGCCACCATTAAATATTGCTGCATAATTTCCTCACAAGGAGCCTGTTCCATGTAGATAATATTTAAAATGTGGTCCCCATTGGTTACTTTGATTGAACACATGCCACAGAGCTTGTCCTCCATGAGCAGGAGCACAACTCTTCAGCGGGTCAGTTGCAAACACATTTGTGAGTTCATTTCTCATGGTCTGAAATTCATCTCTCATCTTTGCCTTCCTGTGAGCTCATTTGTTAAAGCATTTGGGGAAAGGCAGGCAGGGAAAGGCAAGGGATGACTGCAGAAGGAAGGGGAGAAGGCAATAGAGTAACAAGACCGTAAGGAGTTGCAGTGCATCCATGGAGCTCCGGAGAAGGAAGCTGCAGTAGAGGCAGCTGAGAGGGACTAAAACCTCTCGCATTGCAAGAGCAAAGAGCTGCCGTATCCACTGTTGCGGTTCCTCACTGCCCACCTTGCCCCAGGGAGGTGATTGTTGCAGGAGCAAAACCAGCAGAGCAGCCCGGGGCACTTGAACATCGTCTGCTCCCCTTTCCGGACCACATCTTAGAGCAAAGCCACCTTCAGCTGGTGTTTCCATGAAGAGACCAGAGAGTAAAGGGAGGCAAGCACAGCCCACCTCCAGCCCCAGGTGGTTGTCCTTGCTCCCAGGGGGGTGACATCTGTTCCCGTTTGGTTGCAGAGCAGATAGGTGAGGACGATGATGTCTCCAATGGGACAAGATGGCTCACCAGCAGAGGTGGGCAGACGTGTGGCTCTGCAGGCAGGGCGAACTGTTGGAGGGGGGACTTCAGGGTGCCAGTTTGTGTGTCTAAAGCTTCCATCCCCGGCAAGTTAGAAGGAGGAGAGACTACTCACCTTTGGTAGCTCTGAAGAGAAGAACATCTCGGTTCGCCTTGAAATGCAAGAAGATTTAATTCCTTTGATTTATGCTTTTAGATTATTTTTTGCCCTTGCCTTTGTAAAAAATGCAATTCAACGTGGAAGCGTAGTCTTCAAGGAAAATACTGGAACATTTTGACTATTATGGTTAACAGAAAACATTCCTTTTTTCAAGATGCCTTATGTCCCTCTTTTTTGGGAAGAGGGCAGTAACTTTGGATGAATCCTGAAACAGGGTTTTTTTTTGCACGTGTATGAGAATTTTCTAGTTGCCAGAAAAAATAATTTGCCCAGTGATGTTACAGGTGTCTCTTTGCCTCCCCTGCCAAGACATCTGCCCACTGCTGCCTGCGTGAGCCCTCGGTGGAGTCCGAGCCGAAGCGATGGATGTTTCTCTCTGGGAGTTCCCTGCTTCAGTCCTCGCTGTGTCAGCTCTGAACGCAGCCTGCCAAGATTCGAGCAAATATTCAAGAAAAGGTTGAGGTATTCACCGAGCTCGAACTATTGTACAAGAAATACCCTGAAGCAAAAACAGAGCGATGAGACACCATCACACGGAGCCGCTTCCCCCACCCCGGCAGGCACCATGCCGTACCAGACAGACTCCTCCAGATAGGATCCAGGCAGAGATGTTTGCTTAACACAGCAGCTCTTTGAAAAGGCAAATAAATGGACAGTGAAGCTACACAGACATGTCACTGTGCAGCAATTTCCGTTTAGCATTTACGCTTAGTGCCAGGAAACCCTGACTCATGAATATGAAATCAGAAGGAAGGGAAGAAAGCAGTTGTTCATTATTAGAGCTTCGAATTGGGCATGTGGTGGAAATTAGCATTAAATACCACGTAGGTTAAAAAGAGAGGGGCCGGCTCTGAGGGTCCAGGAGGCTGAAGACCCCAGCTCTGCAACCAAGGGACGTGCTTTCGTGGGGCTCTCTCTGCTCACAGGCTTTGCCCATGGGGTGTTACTGCTAGAGAAGGGCCCTGAAGCTCAGGGTTACCCGTGGTGAGGCACTTGCTCGCATAGAGGTTGGGGAAAGCAGATCCTGAATATTCTTGGAAATCCTCCAAAATTACTCTGAGGCAATGGTGAGCAAAGGCAGGGAAGAAGAGCCACTTAATAAATATCAGAAATAAGAGAAATGGTCAAAAGCAACCTTCAAGGGAAAGGAACAACCGCAGATAGAAATTCCAAGGTGTGGAAAAGAAAGCTCAGATTTAGTTGAGACTCAGTGGGAGTCAAAATGAAGGACCCCACAGCCCTGACCCTTCTGCAGGTGGGATGCCCATCACTGCCCCGTACCTGTGCTCTGGAGCTGAGAATAGCCGCTGTGAGCCTGGGACAAGGCTGGCTGCCTTTAACACAAGCTGGTTTTCTTCCAGCCATGAAGGTGGGACACCGTCCTTTTTTCTGTACCTATTTGCCCTTGCAGAAGATGAGCTTGTTCTGCGTCGAGCCCCCAGTGCCAGGCCCCAGGGAGGGATGTGGGTCAGAAGAGCAGATGCTATCGCAGCAAGTATTTTTGATAGTACCAGAAAGGAAGAAGGAAGTCGAGACATTGCCGCAGGGTGGCAAGGGCTTGATTTCCAAAGCAGCTCTTTGCGTATAAACCTGGGAGCAGCTCAATGCAGCGAGGAAGCATGCCATCCCCGCTATTGTCTTCGTCTGAAGCCGCCCAGCTGTGCTGTATGAGTACCCCTCTATTTCCTTGCGTCTTGGTAATTCCAGCGCCCTTAAAATACCATGAGAGCTAATCCATCAGCGTGGGGCACAGCACCTGCGGCAGTAGCACAATGTTTGGCAGATACTCCAAGCCTGGAGCACGTGAGGTGCCGTAACGGTGGCCGCAGGATGGGTTGGGCAGACGGTTGGATGGTGGGTTGGGTGGGCAAGCGGGTGTGCATGGGACCGGGCAGCTCTGCCAGGGTGCTCCTCACCCAAGTGTCCCCATGCCACCTCTGCCCTCGGGGACACCACCTGGTCATGGCTGTTCTACAGACCCGAGCTTTGCCCCAAGGCTGGGCCATGGGAAGCTGCCTGGCAGGGTTCTTCACCCCGCACTGGCTGTGACAGCTTCAGAGAGTCGTTAGCAAGCAAGGCGCGCTTGACGTGAATAATTAAAATACCTGCTGTGCTTTTAAATAGTTCAGAGCCAGCCTTGGAGCTCTGTGTGTGAGCGATGGCTGCTGTCTTTGGAGGAGGCCTAAGGAAAGAGGAAGGAGGAGGGCTGACATCCAGTGGGAGATAAAGGGCTCGATGCTGCTTCTGGCAGTAGGGATGCTGCTGGCAGCTCCCGTAGGGATGCGGCAGTCACTACCCCCAAGTAGAGACGGGCGGCTGACACAGCTCTCCTTGCTGATGAACAGGCATCTCTTGGTGCAAAACTCTCCAAGTCTCCTCTCTGCCAAAGGTTTGAGAGGCGGCTGAGCTCAGCACCTGCCCTTCCAGCCACCCCAGGGCTCTCGTGTGAATTCAGGTCTCTGAACCCACAGAGTGAGGACGTGGATCGGGGGGACCGGGACAGCACCGCAGCTTTGGGGGCAGCAGGTTGCTCCGTCAGCGTAGGCAGCGTGGGGCACCTCGCCTGAGCACGCACAGGCAGAGCCCGGGGAGGATGCGCTGTCTTTTCCAAAGATGCCGTTTCCCCAAGATATCAATTAGACACCGAAACGAAAACAGTTTCCGCATGAACAATTAACAAAGAGTTTCCCGCAGTCTTTCGGCAGCCGGACTCCCTCTGTTCCTGCGATGTTGTCGCTACCCCCAGCTGCCTCCGACTTTTTCTCACAATAGCACTGAAGGGCCCAGTCCCCCACCGCTGAGGAGCTTCATGCAATGGGGGAAGATCTTAAACACCATGACGGTGTCAGTGCTGCTGGAGCGTGGAGCTGGGAAGCTGTAAATCATCTCTTCTTGGGAAAAAAATGGGTTTCTAGTCAGGGGATGGAGGGAAAAATGACATTCCCCATGAGTTAGTTTCAGAGTGAATTAAACAATTGGTTGACCATAGATATATATTTTTTTTTCTATATATATTTTGCCGTGGAGAGCCTGGGCAATTCCAATTTGGGGTCACTGTGCAGTGATTTTTTTTCCCTCTATTTTTTTTAGTTCAGCCAATGATCCAAAAAATCAGTTGTTTTCACAGCTTTGCCATAAATACCTCCAGGGCAGCAAAAGCAGTGTTTCTAGTAGAGACAGGAAAAAAAGGCCATTTGGAGACTGGGGCATGGCACGATGAGGAGGGAGGGAGGGAGGGAGAGGTGCGTGCCGGCAGCTTTGCAGCAGCACACGAAAAGCATCCTGATGTTTGGTCCTTTCCCTGGTCTCACATGGGGAGTGGGAGCTGCCGCCTGCCCCCCTCACCCGTGGCCCTTCGCCCCCGAAAGGTGAGGGCTCCCGAGCTGAAGATCAACAAATTAGTCTTCTTCTCCCCCTCTTGCAGAATGCTATCCATCTAAAGATTTCCTTTAATTTAGAGCCGTGTAGAGTTTGAAAAGCCCTTCAAGTTCACTTGGGCTGATGAATTGGTAATTGAGTGTACCTGGATGTTGGTGCCGTCTTTGCCTCTCTCTGCATTTGTATCAGTCCGTGTTTGTTTTCCCGAGCTGTAAATCACTCGGAGCTTGGAGAGGCTTTTATCAAATCCTGCTAGGAGCCAGTCGCTTTCCCTTTCACAAACACATTGCTAATGCCACGTGGAACCCACTGGCTTTGCTGCTCATTTAAAAACAATGAGGATGTTATTAAATGGAAAAAAAAAAATTCCTTAGCAACGGGGGGAAGGAGGAGGGACAGAATTGCTCCTGTCTCTCCGGTGCTTGCTCCTTCAGTCTAATATCTGTCCCATTGATCTCCTAATATGCTCTGCTTTGAAAACCTGATTTATTGCCCCGCGCTCTCTTATCTCCCTGCGTGTCTCAGTCCATCAGAGCACACATTGTTCTCGGCTTCATTAGCAACCAGGCGGGTCAGCTGCTGGCCCTTGGTCCAGCCTCACGCGAGCAGTGTGCCACCCCTTGGGCTGCCAGCGGGTGCCCCTTTCTCTGCAGGATCTGGCCTGCCCCAGCCAGCACTGGGCATGGAGAGTTAAGAACGTGGTTTAACGAAGTCAGGCTCTTCATCTTAAGGTCTCCAGGTTGTCCAACATGTCTTTGGTGTCCACCTCTCCAGCGGCCTCTGAAGATACCTGGCCCTCTCCATCAGCTGTAGAGGGACCACAGCTGGCTCTGTTCCCACATTACCCATATCCACGGCTGATGTTTGGTCCAGTGAACGTGCTGTGATGCTGACAGGTTTGGCAAAAGGGAATTTCAAACGAGAGAGGTAACAGTCCTGATTTGCAGTTCTTGGAGCCTCCCCAGTCCCTCACCCAATGGGGGAACTCAGACAGCACCACGTGGCCAGCATAACCCATCGGTGCAGCCTACGTTTTGAGTACAGATTGATTTCAATGAGCTGTTACAGCGCTATTTGCTCAGGGGAAAAAACGGCAAGTTATTTCCATTAACGAAGAAATGTGAGAACTTTGCAATCTGCATGTGAACAGTGAGCATAAAACGAGGTGAAGTTTGCCATACAGATTATTCATTACGAATCGTTCGTTCAGCTCTAATTGCTTGGGTCTAGCTGTTGTTAGGAGGACTGTGTGACGCCTTTGTAGTAAGCAGTTAAGGTCAGAAAAGTGTCGGTAGAAACGACTTCATGTTAAGTCAAGCTTTTCCTTGGGTGTTATGATACTCTACCTGCTTAGCTTAGCAAGAGAAGTAAATGATGCTGCTTGAATTCTTCTTGTCTCTGAGCAGCCCAGGTAGCTAATGGAGAGTGAGTTGTGCTTTATTGACTCCCACTTTCTCTGTGGAAGGAATAATTAAATTCATCTGCAGAACCCCCATCTTCTCATGCATGGCAGTGTGCAGCTTCCCTGCATCTTAGCTAACTAGATTAGAGATTACGCATGCCAGGATCACTGATGAGAAAGCACAAGCTAGAAAGGATCTGGCTTGGCTTTCAGATCCCAGGTGGTATTTGCAGGACTTAGGCTTAGGAAAAGCATTGCTTTTTTTGCTTCTAACCTGACAAACTTTGTCTGGAAACCCAGAGGAACAAGCAACAGGGAGCCCCACCGTCTGTCTTTCAACAGCATTTTCTGAAATGGAGCTACACTTTAAAGTCTCGCCGGTTCAGCCTTTCACTTTACAGAATGTGTGCCCGTCTCTAAAATACCAGGTTATTTTTTCTTTCCCCCATAATATTCTCATCCGACATTCACTCTCCTGGAAATCGCCAATCCAGCATTCACCTACCTGCATTCAAATACCTGTCATTGTTCTTGTGCTACTGGCCTTCTCCTTCCAATTTAGAGATTATATTTCATAACTGACCTCCAACTACCTGTTGCCTCCCCGTGACACTTCTCACCCTTGTCTACCTGATTGATTAGTCTATTATGGTCTCCACTCTCCTGACGACTTACAGATTGCCCGGTATCTGTCACAGCCTTGCTTTTGTTCTGTAATATTTATTCTTGGGGTTTTGCAACGCCCTCCGGCTGCCATTCTCTCTCCCTGTTTGCTGTCCTCTGCCTGCCTCTCTCGCAAGTGTCTAGTTTGGAAAAAGGAGAAGAAAGCTTTTGCGAAAAAAATCCTACCTGCTGTGAGTTCACACACACGCTGGTTAAAAACCACGTTTAAGATGCTGTTGTTTTCAATGGGGCTCTTTATTTTCTTTGCACCATTTGGAGGTGACAAAATGTCACCAGATCAGACTGTGATCAGTGACACGGCTGGGAAGGCAGCTTCCTCCGGAAAATCTCCTCACCTGCATAAGTCAATGAAACAGCGTCAGAGCAGGGAGCAATGTTGTGTTTAAAGACGCGTATAGGTAGGAGGGTTCTGCCTCCGCTGGAGGAGAGGTCTGGGACGTGTCCCAGATCCATCCATCTCCCTGCGCTTGTCAGAGGTTGTCCGGCTCTCTGATATTGTTCCAGGCTTGTCCCAGCTCTGTCCATCACTCTGACGTTTAATTAACTGCCCTGTTCTCCTGGACCTTGCGCTGGATTTGTGTTGTCTTTCTGCAATACTCATGGTCATGTCTGACTATTACTAACAGGAGGAATAATAAGATGGTTGTCACTAATATTGCTATTATTATTATTATGTTGAGGATAATAAAACAAGACGTTGAATATCACAAAGATGAGCACTGTTACTATTAGTGTCACTTCTTCTTGCTGTACTGGTTCTCTCGCATCACAGGTGAGCAGGAGCTTGACAGCAGTGGTGAGCATAGAGCTCCCTGGCCAGCCAGGCATCCAGAACTAAAAGAAGAACAGAGAGGGGGTTGGAAGTGACCAATGAGGACAATAAAATCACAATTAAGATATAAAAACACATTTACGAGACCAGTCCCCAGGTGTGAGGATGATTATCAAGCTTATTAAAATCTGTCCGTGCCGGGTGGCTGGGGCTGGTGGTGGCAATGACTTCTCACTCCTCCAGGAGCTCTGCTTTGATGTCTGTCTTGTACCATCTGCCCTGTGCATGCCCAGAGGTATCCGTCTTTCCTGCATCTCTTTCAGTCCCCGTCTGGCATTTGTCCCATTCTTCTCACTTCAGTCCCAAGTCCCCTTCTGACGTTTCTTACGGTCCCTCCTCCTCCGGCGGGTGGATTTCTTTTCCCTTTGAGTTACCATGTTGAGCGGCTGATCTCATTCCGTTCCTCCCCTTGGTCCTCTTCCCATTCACGTCCAGACTCTTGAGTCTGTGTCTGATCCATGACCTGAGTAGCTGTGTTGCCCCTGGGATGGCTTTGCGTTAATCAAGCCGTTAATCAATCTTTTATACCCCCTGATGAAACTCCCTCTTATGTTTTCTTTTTCTTCCTTGCAGTTTAAATACTGGGCTTGGTGACCATCTTGTGGGATCCCGAATGCTGTGTCTGTGCCTCCCAGCCCCTGCAGACAACAACTAGGAGACGTTCATGAATCTAGCAGGGACCAGCAGCAACACAGAGGCGCAAAGGTAAGGGGTGACCTTTTCAGTTGCATCGCTGGAGTGAGAGAAGTAGATGGTGCGAGACAGCTGGCCATGGGAGACAGCCAACACGTGGATGGAGCAAGTCTCTCTGGGGGGGATTCAAGTACCTGGAGATCCTCCCCAGGAGAGGATCACGAAGGGGAGCCTCACGGCATTCATTTCTGAGCAAGAAGAGGCTGGCGCAGACATGGCCAGCGATCCAGGCTTGTGGTTCTCACATTGCTGTTCTTGGGGTGATTTCTGGTGGGTCTCTTCTCTCAGTGCTGGCCAAATGTGGACCTTCCTGGGGAAACCATGAATGGCTGAGCTGCGGCTGCTGCACTCCTGAAAGTGTGGTAGCAGTGGAAGTTACCATGGTTATAATTTTTATTTTTATTTTTAAAGATTGAATTCACATTCTCCTGTTAAGATTTAAGGAACATGGAAAAAGTACCTTTTTTTTCCCCCAGATGAGAAGTGCAACGTGTGCCTCCGTCCCAACTTCTACAAAATTGTGTTTTACGAAGCAGAAAGGGAATGTCAGGTTCATGTTGGTGCTGTAATTTGGTTTTCTAAGACCAGAGTTTGCCATGTGTTTCCTGCTGAAATGACTAGCTGTGCTGGGCACTCAGGAATGTTCTCCCTCTCTCTCATCTCCACCTTGACATTATGAAAAGGGTTTTCATCAATCCATCGAAAGAAAGAGATAACTTTTGTATAAAAGTGCACAGTCGACAGGGTTGAGTTTTTTGGGTAGTGTGTAATTTTTTTTACACTGTTATTATTTAAAATATGCTTTTTAAGAGGACAAAAGGGAATAGTTTAATGGAAACAAATTTCTATAGCAAAATGTGCAGCTGGATAAAAAAAGATTATTTCTGTTATTGCTTGGGTAGACAGGTGAATTTGGAATTTGAGTACAAAAGGTGTTAAAAAGTGTGCTTAAACTTCTCTTCAGTGTGCTGTTGAGATTGAAAAGAGTAATTTTCGGAGAAAAACTTTTCTTCGAGCCTCCATTTCCAGCATTGTCAAGTCTATAGCAGCGGCCCTTTCCCACAGCTATTATCATGTTTTCACCTTTTCTTCTTCCAACTCATTTGTCCTTTTTTGAAGAAAATGTAGTGCTGGTGAACGGCGTGCCGGTCCGCGGGCTGGAGCTGGTCGGGAAGGGAGGAACGGTGGCGCTGGAGGAGCACGGGCATCTCTGAAGGCCAGATGGGACTGAGAGGATACAGTCCTTGATGGGAGGGAGGAAAGACGGACAGTCTGGCCTGGGGGTAGTCATTTTGAAAGCATCTGCAAGTCTACAGCTCTTAAGACCCCCTTTCCAAAGTGACTTTTAACCAATTAGGAACCTAAGCATTATTGAAGATAAGCAGAGCTTAGGTGCTCAGTTCCTTCCGGGCAGGCACAAATATCTCAGCAATGCAGACAGATGGACAGCGTTGCCTGTCCTGATGGATCCAGACCCAGAGCCAGGCAATGAATTACAAATATAAGTGCCAAAACAGCAGGCTAGGGACACAAAGGATAAAAGACAGTTGTGTTATTTGAGCTGATAAGCCCTGCGTCTTGAAGATGCTTGCATCAAAGGCTCCTGCAGGGCTTTCACAATTGAGTGTTATACCATCCAGCACTGAGTTACCACAGATGTAAAACGGGACTTGCAGAGAAAGCTTCGTGCCTGCCACAAAGGAGCAGAATAAGAGTTTGTTTTGAGAACTGTTAGGCTGAATAATGTGGGATTGGTCTCTGTGGACACTATGAGATATTGCTCCCTGCAGAACAATGATTGCCATTAATGTCTCAGCTCCCTACCTCCTTCCTCCTTCTTCTCCCCAGCCTCTGCAAGGGCTGGGTCAAATGCTGCCCAGACAGCATGAACAATATTTCCCCTTTCTTTGGTAATTATTGTCCCTTCTATTCATTTCTCAGAAGCCTTTTCACAAGCAAGAGGTATTTTCAAGGGTTGCAAGCATTCATCTCAATGTACATTTTCATGGCTATTCTTGTTGGAAGAGCTGGAGAGCTAATTTACTTTATAGACCAAAGGAAAGGAGTTTATGAAGGTAGCCTGTGCAGCATTGTGCAAGGGGTCAGGGAGCTAGAGAGGAGAGTCCTCCGAGATCGCCACTGAATTTCTTGCGGAAGCTGAAAAGTAAGTGTTGCTGTTTAGTTTGGCGCCATTCTTCTTTATGTTGTGTAGGGTCCCTTTCAAACAGCCAATGTTGAGATCTTCTGCATGGTCCCATCACTGGTCTAGTCACCAAGGCTTAAGAGCAGTAACATTTGTAGGGGAGCGTAACATCTTTGGATTGGCAAGCCTGGAGGTAGCCGTGCTCACAGCAGTGGATTGCTCTTTCAGGGAGCAGGTGCCCAGGTGAAGGTCCACATGATGGGCAGCACCCACCAGCCCGTCCCTGATGTGGGCAGGTATCTGGCGACATCCAACTGCGCGGACCCTTCACCAAGCGGCTTCATGCAGTGAGCAGATGACTAAAAATCATCTCCTGGACAATTCATTCATCAATTAAATTGTTTGCTGTGAACAGTTTGGCCCCATCCAGCTCCAGGATTTCAGCCTTGTAATTTTGCTGGCAGAGGACAACGGCGCCATGTCCGTGAGATCTGCCTGCCAACTGCTTCCCCTGCTAAGCATTTTCTAGGCTAACGATCCCGAAAACCTTGCCAGCAGCCCCGGCTCTGTCCCTTTCAGGGCAAGCCACTCATTTAAACGTGAGCACCTCTAAATGACTCCATCTGCTAAGTGACGTTAGTAAAGAAAAGATTATAGCGGGAGTTATTGCCGTATCCTCGGGTTATAACCCTGTTATAAAATGGGCTGGAAGAACAAGGGGACTGTGAGGGGCTGAGGCTCAAAACCACCTGGGTGACTGTCAGCTTGATTTATTTTCTTGCTCATTAGATAAATTAGAAAACTGGCGAAAGAAACCATTGCCCACTCTCAGCCGCTTGGTAACCCGCCACGTGGCACGAGATGCTGGCCGCAGGGAGACGTGGCTCCTTCCCACCTCCCTGGCCCCTCTCCCCTGGCCACCCCAATGTTGGGGCAGGAGGGCAGGGACATGGGATGGGACCTGGGGCTGCTGGTGCCACACATCTCCTCGGCAGTCCTGTCATCCTAAACCACCTCATCAACCCATCTGGCTCACCGCTGGCAACCACTAGAGTTCCGCTTTTGTCTAATACTGTTGATTTTTGAATAGCAGCACTTTTCTAGGTGAAAACAGCAGTACCAGGCTCACTTCTGAATACTAGCTTTGACCTCAGAACCTTTTGCTACCTTCATTTCACAAATCAGACAAACTAAAGCAAAATAACCCGGTTTGTGGCAGTATCGTCAGCCAGGACCTGCTGCCCTTTAGAGATGCTGGTCAACATTTTGGTCTTTGGTATTTGGGTGACTTGTGATCAAGCTGCCTCCAGCAGCCACCCTGCTTTGCGTATGAACCAGGCTGATTTTTTGTCTGTCGGAAGGATGGAGCTTAATGGTCAGACTTGCTTTAAATCCCTGGGTAAAATTCACTGTCTGGGAGGTCAGAGTACAGTTACAGTGCTTTCTGACCTAAAAACTCAATGAAGTCTTCAGACTGCATAACCGAATGTTAAATTTGGATCTTTTAAGCCATCTTCGGTATGGTTAGTGGCATCTGATGCACTCCCATAGTATGAAATGAGGCCACTGTTATACACACAGTATTTACATATGAGGAAAAGCTTCCAGCCAGGATGAGCTATTAAGAGACTGCGTTGCATTTCTCAGCCAACGTGGAGGAATCCCTGCTTCAAACACACGCTGGAAACCAGGGGAGAAACAGGGCAGGGACCTCCTGGGGATGGAAGGAGAGCAGCATGGCACCTCGGGGGTCCCAGCACCCCTGTGCCTGTGCAGGGAGGTAGGGCAATACCTGCCCTGCAGACCATGCTTGGAGCAAATTTTCGCTGGTCTCCATGCCCCTCCTTCTGCTCATGGGACTTTTGCACAGGGTCCTCGTCACCCAGCAAGCGTTGGGACGCGTGTGTCCCCATGGTGCAGCCTCCCACCAGGTGTGTGCCCATGTGCACAAACGCTGACGGGCAGCACGGGGCGGAGGAGACGGGGCTAATTCCTTCCTGAGACTCGCAAGGAATCGGCTTATGGCCCGAAGCTCCGATTACTCTTATCTTAGCCTGCATGATGGTAACCACATCCTGAAATTACCTGGCTTTTTTCAAAATCCCGGGCCTGGTTTGGACTCACCTGACCGACGTGAGCAAATTCCAGCTCCGCTTTCACCCCCAGCAGGTTTGAGGGGCTGCAAGTCAGTACAGACCCGGGGCTGAACTCCGGAGAAGAGGTTTGAAACTCCAAATGCAACCCATGGGAAGTGCCTGGGTTGCGATGCCCAATCCCACCTGCCAGATCTGATGGAGCCCGGGAGCAGAGCGGCACCATCAGCCCCTTTCCAGCCGCCGCGCTGGAGCTGAGGGCTCAGGCGGACTCACCTGCTGGGATGCTGGCAGCTGACGCGCCTCTGGAACGGCCGGCAAGGGATAGATGCTGTCGAGTAAAACACGGAGTGAAATGTTTGGCTGATGGGATTAAACTGCGAATCCCAGCCGTCTGTGGCGTGAGATGCGGCACCACATGCCCCCACCTGCCACTGCTCCCCGTGTCCCACCGCTGCCCGCCAGGCCCACCCCGCTTGGAAATGAAAGTGGGGAAATCAAAGTCCTTCTCCCCCTGCTCCTGCTGTGCTTCTCAGCCACTGACATTAACACCGAAATGGCTGACATTAGCTTTGAATGGATTTTAATAACCCCCTTGCGAGCCTGAATTACCCGCGCAGTGTGAGGTCCGGTGTGTGTTTGGAGACCTGGCAATGAGCAGTGCATCGGGGGCTGGATCGGCTCCTCAGGCTGCGGACGCGGGGCCAGACCTGCTCGAGGAGCCGTGGTGGCTTCTGCTGTGCAGCCCCTGGCACGGGACCCTGGCGGCTGCCTGACACCACCTGCAATGGTCCTGCCACCAGCAGGTCTGCAAGGGGCTCATGAGCTTCCCAGCACTGGGAATGCTGGTCCGGGTGACCACCTCCATGGGATGTTTTCCCCTCTGGGGCAGGGTGTGAGCTGCTGCAGGGTGGTGGGGACCCCCTGATGCCATGAATGAGAGTGGCCGCAGCCCCTACCAGCCCGTGCCATAAAATAGCAGCCGTGGATGGGATGCTAAATGAGATCATGCCTGGCCCAGCTGAGACTCCAGACCAGTGTATGAAAATCTAGCAAGAAGATTAAAAGGTGTCCCCAGGCAGAAGAAGGTATTTATTTCTTTCTTTGCATCCGAGATGCGCGTGGTGTGGGAGTCACAGGGACGGTGACCTCCCCTGACCATCTGCACGTGGGCAGCACCGTGTCCCTGTGGGGGCTGATCTTGGGGACAAGGCACTGGCCAGAAAGGCTCCTGAGATGCAGGCGGACACGTCCAGTTTCCCCTCCCGTGCCGGGGAAGGGCATCCTGCCTGGGGTGTGGGCTCAGCATCTTCACTGCCAGCCCTGCTCCACAAAGGCAAAACCCCACATTTTCCTCCTCTTTGACAAGAGGGAAAGCTAAGAAAGATTGTCAGGTGGTTCTCGCTTCTTCTGGAAGGTGAAGGGTCTGGAAACATGCTCTGAAGTCACTTTTCCTCAGTCAAAGGTCCCAGGATCTGACTGAGCAATGCAGCTTCCTTGACCAGTCAGAAAATCTCAGCGCCATGAAGAGTGGTGGTTTCTAACTGCCATCAAAATCCATGTGGATTTCCAGTATGGGAACAGGAATATCCCCAGGGATATGGACCCTGGCTCACAGCTGGGGTGGTGGGCCAGCAGTTTCTCCAAGTCAGGCTCAGTGAGGGCTGTGAAATCATCAGGCACTTTAAAGAAGTGAGGACTGAAAACAACCCCTTAAAAACAGCCGTGATAATGATTGAATTCTATTTAAGAGGCTCATTCGTACTAAGTAAATGCAAATAGTTTACATGGAAAATATTTCCCATTAAGCTCATTTCTACATAAAATGCTAACAGATTGAGATTATGACTCTAATGATTATTTTTATTGCTGGTTTGCATTTAAATGGCATGAATTTCCCCCTACTGTTCTCTCTTTGGGTTAAATCAATAAAACCTATTAAGAAGGTTCGTTGTCCTCTAAGATTCCTCCCTCTCTTCTTTCTGTCTCATCTCCACTGGTGCCCTTTTTATCCACCCACCACCAGAGATTTTTCAGAGCTGCCTCCACGATGTTGGTGCCGAGGATTTGAAAATCCCCTTTGGCAGAGCGGAGTGAATCCGGTCTTTGCCGAGGTGGGGGACTACAGAGGATCTCAAGTGCTGTTTCCTTTCCTCAACGTGGGCCATATTGCAAGGAGATGCGGTTGGAGACAGCTCTTCTCTCCTCTTAGCCTCTCCCCTCCTGTTTTACCGGAGAAGCCGTACCTATCTGTATACGGATACCTCCTCAGCTACGGATGCTCTTGTGCTCCTTCAATCAGTGGCTGTGGCTTCACCGAGCAGGTGCTGGATTTCTGTTTGGAGAGGAGTTATCCGGGTATATACATAGCGAAAGCCATTAAGACGCTGACCTTTAAATTGGGCTTCTTCCTGCTCATGTAGGGAGGAGGTGGGTTGAGTGCCCAAATCTTATTCATTTTAATGACAAATCCCTCACATGGAGGCTTTGAAATGCTCGGCTTTAATGCAATTCGTCTCCCTCTGCTGCAGCTTGGCTTTACTGTGCAGGGGATGTCTCTGCTTGCTCTGCCTAGTGACAGACCCTATAGATCTGCTCCATAACTACTGTGCCCAGGTACCGTCGTGTATGGATTTATGAGCTTAGGGCAGTGCTAGCGCAGGGATCGCCATGCTCCTTAATCAGTATTGCTGACCTTTCTTTCCTCCATTACTCTCAGCGTCAATTCTTTCTAGCTTAATTTGCATAGGTTTCATGCTATCCATGTTTTTGCTTTGTCCCTGTTATCCCATTACCCTGGGTAATCAAAGTTGGCTGTAATAGAAGCGGCAGAAACAATTTGCTTACCCTCCTATTACAAGATATTCCCTCCACTAAGTCTGAGAATACCTGTAGTTCTGTGGTAATGCTAATTAACTGTGCATACGTATAGAAAGTAAAGCAAACGGCACCGGGATCCTTTGGGATGGTGGGGATTAAAGAAAGATAAGATATTACTCTCCTCTTTCTCTGTGCTTCAGTGTCCCTACCCTCAATGGAAATTGTGCGGCACTTATAGAATAAGACGTAATACATGGTGGGGGGAGTCACTGACTGCAGAGAGGTGGAGTTGGAAGGAGCAGATTTTGCTGCTAGCAAACCCACTATGGAAGTAAAGATCCTGCCCCGTGTCTTGCTCCTTGTCCCCATTCCCAGAGCAGGGATAGGATGGGACAGTCTTTACCCTGTGCTGGTCCCCAGGCCTCAGAGCCTGGTGGTGCTGAGTAGGGTTGTACATAAGCACTGATTCCTCGGAGCTGCAGCTATCCCCCAGAGCTGGCCTCCGCCACCATGTGGCTGGAAAAGCTCCTGTCCAACCTCAAGGGCTGGTTGAAATAGTGGCTGTAAATGTGAATGCCCCTGGCAGTGGAGGGTACCTGCTGTTGGCTGTTACATCCGTCAGGATGCTCCTGTATCCTTCCCGCGTCTTGGGCAGCTGACACAGTGGTAGTTTCAGAGCGCGCCAAAGTCCTGGGGAAAATAAGGAAGACGGTAACGAGAGAAGGAAAATCATCAGGAGATGGGAGATGCAGTGGCAGGATGGGTTGCTGGTACTGTCCCAGCCACCCCTCTTCATTTTGCACTGCGTAGTGTCATGGGCTCAGGCTCACCACGGACCATCCGTGAGGATACATGGGGCAATCTCCCATCATTTGCATGCAACACCCTCTAAAAGCCTCGTACGAGGCTTTCTGCTGAGCGTCAGCCAAATGAGGAGTGACTTACGCAGCCAGGCGTGCGTGGAGG
The DNA here is from genome assembly GCA_008921705.1 of Burhinus oedicnemus. NCBI lineage: Eukaryota > Metazoa > Chordata > Aves > Charadriiformes > Burhinidae > Burhinus > Burhinus oedicnemus. The sequence goes on from VFFE01007016.1 coordinate 157,813, forward strand.
AGTGTCAGAGCTCTCCATGCAGGAGAAATCCCACTCAAGTCCACCCACCAGCTCCTCGCCAAGCTCCTTAGCTCCTCTGCCAGCAGCATGGACAGACACCCTCAACGCACCCCAAAGGAGCATCTGGGACCGGCCCTGGAGTCGCCGGCGCAGTTATGCTGTGTCCCTGGCTCTGGACCCCACGCTCCTGCCGCCCCCGGGGATGAAAGGTCCAGGAGGATGGTTAGACAGCCCCAGCTTTCCCCGCCCCCCAAAATTGTGAGGAAGCTGTTATTTATCTGCGCTCTGATAATCACTGTACCTTTGATGCAATACTCATGTTTGGGATTTTACCACGTCTCTCATCCTCCAGGTCTGTCAAGGAGCTTTACGCAGCCATGACTCAGAGAGAGGCGTCAGTGGAGAGAGTCTGTAGATACAGCCAGCAGCTGTCATGTGGAGGGTATAAATAATGTATACACACGTATATATGCATGACCTACGAGCTCAAGACCTTCCTTTCCTGAATGGTATCAACTCCTTTACAGGTTCCCTGCATCATGCCGTGGCTCTGGCCATGCCAGAGTGCTCGGATACGTGGGCATCCCCCATATCCATCCCCGGTATATGGGGAAGAGCAGTAAAATGACCGATGGGGATGAGGGCTCAGTGCTGCTGGTCTCTCCTTGCCTTCTTGGAGCAATGTAAAAACTCCTTCCTTGTCGCTGAAACCTTCGCTGCTTATTGCTCGCCATCATTTCTGTGAGGTTTTAAGACTGTAAGTACCGAAGTGCCTTGCTCTGCTCACAAGCCTTACGGTCAGTAAGATGCTTTGAAACTGCGCCCATGGTATTCATCCTTCAAAGCCACCCAGGTGCAGGTTGTTGGTACAGGGAGCTGCAAAGGGCTTTTAAGGTGCTTGGGTGCCAGCCAAAGAGATCTGCTGGTGTGGTCAGGGCCAAAACCGGCTCGGAGGGGCCGAACGGAGCCGTGCTGAGCCTTGGGCTGCGAAGACGCAGGTGCATCGTCCCGGCGGAGGGCTCGGTCCTGCGGTACCTGAACCTCAGCAGAAGAAGGGGGGAGACTCGGGCTTGAGTGCTGGATAACGTCAGCCCCAAAATCAAGCCCTTTGTCTTATTGCCAGTCATCCGAAACAGTTTGGTTCTGATCAGGCAGCGTAAGCTTTAATTGTAAGAGTGGGTTTAAAACTGAAAATAGAAGATGAGTTTGACGCATAGGAAGGGATGCTTGGGATTGGAGATGGGACAGTGTATGACTAGGGGCAGTTGGGAATTTCTTGTTGATTTTACATAGCAGAGGCAAAGGTAAACTTCCTATTAACTTCCCTGAGAGAGCTTATAATGATTTGACCCTTAAAATTAAAGATCTGGAGCTAAGCAGCTGGGCTACCGACTCCAGCGCAGGCTCGGCCGGTGGAGTTCAAGCAGCCCGCTGAAATAGCCAGCAGCTTTCCACGGCGATTGCACTCAGCGCTGTTCTGTCTCTTCAACTCCTGACATCATCTGGGGGGAAAAAAAAAAGAAAAAAGGAAAAAAGCAAAGGTTGGCTTCGCGGGCTTTGTTTCTCTGCAGTTCAAAGGATACAACAGCCTGGATTTTAATTGGCACCGAGTTCTCTGACTGGTACCCGGGGCAGTCCTGGAGAGTGATGCCCAGGCAGGCAGGTGGAGCGGCAGCCAAGGGGGGAGGCTGTTTGAAGCGCTGGGTGCTTGCCACCCATCTGCAGGTTCTCAGAGGTCTCCTCACCAGCGTAGCACTGATCCGGGGGCAGAGGAGGGTTGCTTCATTTCTGATCGTTAATGGAACGGTCTCTTCTCTGGTTCCCTTCCACTGATCTTCTCTGTGCACAGTCCAGGGGGAGCCACATATTGAGTGGTTTGTGCCGGAGATCACAGGGCAGAGATAATGAAGCTGTTTTCTTACCCTTGGCATTTCCTGACGGTGCGGCTCAGTCCGGTCTCACGCCTCTGCCCAGCGCCGGGTCCGGAGCCCGCAGGAGGCGGTGGGAGGCAGATGCCCTGCAAGCTGCCGGCTGCGTGGGCTGCGTGCCCCCGTGGAGAGACGCAGAAATAGCTCAGGCTGGGGTCACCCTCAGCTTAACCCCAACGCCTTGGTCAAATGGAAGTCGTCAGCGCTGACGTGCAAACCTGCTCCGGTCTGTGGAGTGCAGGGAGCTCCTGGGATGGAGGGGGTGTCAACCAGGGGTGGGAGCTCCTCCAGCAGGTGAGGGGTGGGCTTTGCTGGGGGAGCCTTGGCAGGTCAGGTCCCAGCCGGTGACAGTTCCCACCCCCCGACAAGGGTCACGGAGAGACTGTGGCACCGTGCAGTGATGCAGGAAGCACGGGCTTATTTCAAGCAGAGGTGGGGCGAGGAGCAGAGTGACCCACTTCAATAAGCACAGTCATCTTCCACCCCAAAGGGACGTGGGGCTTTCAAATCCCTTCTTCACTGAGATCTAACAGCAGCATCTTTCCTGGCTCCCTTCTCCTCTGCCCAGGAGCAGGAAGGCTCTCTGGACAGCAGCTCCAGCTGCTGATTTCATCAATGCTTAGAATGGGGTCCCACCTGCTCCCCTCTGCTGGTTCAGCATCACTCCCACCTTTCTAGTTGCCTGCCTCCTCAGCTCGCTCGTGGCTTTGCATCCTGCAGTCTTCCTTGTCCCTCCGTCTTTCCCGATTTGACCCCAGGAGAGCACTTTTACACATGCCCTCTGCTCTGTGCTCATTGTGCTCCATGCAGGTACCTGCTTTGCCCCAGGAGCCTTTATCATTCCCACCGGCACCGTCTCAGCAAGTTCCGTGCAAGACAAAAACCTCAGCAAAGCATTGTCAGCCTGCCTGTCCCAAGCCAAGCTGTAGCTGTCAGTCCCAAAAGCCCAGTGGGGTGGATGTAGTTATTGCTAGGAAGCTTTATATTTACCACGACCTCTCTGACATTACAGTAAATGCATTTCAGAGCCCAAGAAGTGTAAAAATAAACTGCAAGGAAACGAAGACAGCTAATTAGCCAAAGGTTACCGCTGGGCTCCGTGACTGTCAGCCCTTTTGAAGTTCTCCTTCACAGAGGCAGATGTGTGTGCAATGCTGCTGCTCCTTTGAATAAATGTCTTGGTTTCCAGAGCGGCTTCATAGCTGGATGTGACTAAACACATGTGAGACCCGTCACAGCAAGCCTGGGCAGGATGCTCACGTCCTTTAACCTCGCGCTTCTCCAGCGCTGAGGAGCATCTCTTCTCGCGGAGAGGCTGATCAGCCTCGTGCTACCTCCCAGCACCTCGTGAGCGGGGGTGAGCTGGGAGGTGAGGAGAGGCCAGAGAGCCGCCTTTCTGCACAGTCGACCCTCCGTCCTGGAGATGCTCCTTCCCCTCTGGTGTCCCTGCCCTCTGCAGTCTGGTCACAGTGGAGGAGGTTGCTGGTCCACTGGCTCTGGTTGGGCTGAGGGCTGCACCGGTCATCCAGGGTTTGGACAGTGTCTTTGGTGTGCTGCTCCTTGGAGCACATCCCCCAGCACATCATGATCTCACCTCGCATGTCCATCATTTCTCAGTATCCCATATTTTCCGGAGGATAAGCATCTTGCGTGGCGTTGCAGGTACACCGACATCACAAGAGGAAGGGGAGCAGGGCCCTAGCTGAGCCGAGCGCTGAGCGGGGGGTAGGATTGCCATGCCAAGAGAGGCTGAGCAGGTCATGACGGAGGCCCAGGTGGACGAAGGTACTGTGTTCAGAGGGGTGTTTTGTTCATATTTGGGAAGGACGACTCCGGAGCAGACTTTGAGCTGTGTCCCTTCAGCCGAGCCATCCCCTGTCCCTGAGCTGTGGGAGCTTTCTCTTCCCGTGCTCTGAACTGCCCCGCACAGGGATTAGGGAGAGTTTGGGCACAGTGACCTTACAGGTAACACCAGCATCATCTGTGCTGCCCTCTCCCTTCTCTTCTTGGGTTTTCCTCCTTCCCTCGTTCTGCTTCTTTTGAGCCCCATTTCCCCTCGGAGAACCCTCTTGCAGCTCCCTCTTCCCTCTCTGCAGGTTTCTCCTCTTTTCCCCTTTCCTCCTGCTGCTTCACTCCTCCCGCTTGCGGCTCATGCCCAGTGTTACGTGTTTGCTCAGCATCGCTCCTCCTGGAACGTTAATTTGCTGCTTGTTTCCTTACAGACTTTACACTATGAGTTGGGGCTTTGTGTGCATGTGTGTGTGTGATTCAATTAAACAAAACACAATAAAATCAGGGAAAACAGAGAGAGACACAGACAGACAGCAATTCCCCGCTCTCCGAGGGCTAAGCCTGTCTGCCTGTGAGCTCGGCCCCAGCATGGCTTTCTCATGTCGCCACGTGGGTTTGCTTGTAGCAACCCTCTGGATCTCTTGCTTGGGGTTTCCATCCCTCCGCTGGGACGGCAGCTACTTCTGCTCCGCTGTCAGGAGCCGGAGCTGCTCCATCAGATGAGAGGTGAGCCTCGAAGGAGCTGGCTGTTCACTTCAAATAAGCCCTGAAATGCTGAGGCATCACCAAATGCTCAGCCTTCTCCATCCCTCCTTTCCCTCTGCACAGCTCAGTCCCTGCAGCCCTCGAGACCCTCCGAGCCTCCCCCTTCCCTCCTCCAAGCCAGCATCTTCCCTGCTCCCTGTCCTGCCCTACCCACATCACTTGTCACCCTCCTGGTGGCATATTTCCCACCGAGCTTTCTCCCAAATCACGCATTTTCCTTGCGGTGCAGCCTGAAAAATAGCAGCCATGCCGTGGTGGGGTTCGTTTCCTTGGCGGGCTGGTGGGCTTCCCTCCCGCTGCCCTGCGCCCCTCTCTGCCATGCCCTTCCCTCCATCACTGCTTTCCTGCTTCGCTTCCTTTTCCCATTTCCCCTCTAATCCATTCGTACCGGAACGTATGCTTTCTTAGCATCCTTTGCTCCCAGTCTTCTCCCCGGCAGGTTTCTCGCCTCTCCCCGTGTGCGCGGGTGTGGGTGTCTCTCTCCCGGAGACTGTTTCTGCTCACTCGTCCCCGGCTGGTTCCCTGGCTCTGCAAATTTATTCGGTGAATCCAGCCTCTTTCCCTGGGCGAGCCGCTCGGCCGTAGATCTGACAGCTAAAGCGGGTCAGTGCGAGTGGGAGGAGGTGGTCCCAGGAAGGGCAGGGGGAGAGCAGGCACGAGAGGCCACCGATGCCAGATTATGGGGTGGGAGAGGAGAAGGTGAGGGCGATGTTCTTAAAAAGTGAAGATTTCAAGGGTTTTTAAAACGCACATGAAATGTGACTAATGAAATCCTGGCACTCAATGCCCTCTCCTTTGGAAAACATACTGACAGCAGAAGTGACCCCCATTTCTCGACAGCAGCGCCCCCACACACAGAGCCTTCCCGGGGACATGAAAGGTCGCGCTCTGCCATCTCCGCTGAGTTTAATGTCCCTCTGAAATCCTGGCAGGTGCCTTGTGCTGCTGAAAGGGAAACATCCCCAGGAGGGCAGACCCTGATTAATGCACTGGGGCTTGTGCGTGTTCAACAGGACAATTGCCTCTTGCCCAGATACCCACCAGCCACCCTCAGGGCGGGCTCCAGAAATGTCGTAGAGATGCTCCGTGCTTTGAAGCCTCTGCCCTCGTCCCTTCCGTGTAACGTCAGAGCTCCTTCTTTCACATTTGGGGGGCTCCTTCTAGTACCAAGGGGCTATCCTTATCTCTGGCCGGTCCAGTGCTTGTTTGAACAGCAGGAAGAGGTGCTGCTCCCCATCCTCTGGGTCATGGCAATCGTGGTGGCTGTGAGATAACGCTGTCCCTGACTCCTGTCTCTGGTGGCTGCATGCCCAGCAGAGGCAGGATGGATATAATAACATGCCCCACCTTAGTTTTGACTCCTGGCCTTCACAGGCTGGGACTGTCCTGTCACTTAGTCTGTGTGGACCTTCTTGCTGAGCAAAGTCAAAAGATGGGGCCAGCTTTCCTGGTGTGCAAGCCTAGGCCTGCAGAAAGGAAGGTGAGGAGCTGAGAACCAAGGGACCATCCACCTTCCTCCTGAGCTTGACCAACGCCTCCCCATGGGGATTCATGGTCCCCACACTTTTTTCCTCATGGACTACATGCATCCACAGCACAGGAATAAATTTTAGCTGAAAACGGTTCTGCAGAATTTCCTGTGCATGCAGCCAATCCACCTGGAGCCATTCCCAGATGTCGCTCCTCATTAATGCCCCCTTAGCAATTTTCTGAGGACCAGCCTCCATCTCCAGCATTAAAAACAGTCCCTTCCTCTTTGATTTATGGATATTAATCCATGCCAGCAGGCAAGAGGCATGACATGTCTACATAATGTATTCATTATTAAATTGTTTTTGTTCCTTTGCTTTCTCCTCCATCTCAAGGGCTGCACCTTTCTTATCTCTCTGTAACACTTGAACCTGCACGCTGCACTCAGAAAGACAACTTCCAACATGGAGCAGTCAACATCACTTGGTAGGTCAACCTTACAAGCCCTTGCTTCCTCCCCAGCGGCCACACTCAGACTCGGGCAGAGAGAAGACCCTCTTAGCCCCATCTCCAAGGGTATGGCTGCTCCAGCGCTGTGCTCAGGGTAACTGCTGGTGTGGCCAGGGCTGTGGGACGCTGTCAGTCCCACGTCACTCGTTCTGATCATAACACAGGATGGGCCAACTGCATGAGCCTGCTGGCAGCCGTGCCTGAAACAGTGCCCAGGCAGGGATCCAGCCAGTGTGAGTTTCTTCTGCAGTCATTCAGCTGCTGGCTGCAGATCAGTAATGGCTAATGCTGTCCAGCCCTCTGATTCGGGGACCAAAACCCACATAAAATAGCGTTAGCTCCACCAGCTCCAGTCTCCCACCTGCTCAAGCCATGCTCCTGGCGCTGGGTTGGAGGCCGCCTTCACAGAACATTTCTGACTCCTGCGGTGCCCTGCTGTTCCCAAAGTGTGTAGCGGATTAGATTTCACAGCCAGCACTTGGCTCCTAGTGATCTCACCATACTATTGCCTGGGAAGAGAGCAAAGAAAGATCTCAGGACCTCGGCATGGGGCTATTTTCATTTTCCTTTCCCACATCTGTGCTGTATGAGAACTCAGCCTGCTCTGCACCCTCTGGACAGCCCTTGGACTCCGTGTGGTGTCCAGGATGATGTTCCTGCGGGGCATAAATCTCAGTCTGCCACTCTAAGTGCAACCTGCCTCAGGGGCAGCACCCTACAGGAGTGATGGTTATCCCCTTCCTGTGCTTGGCTGCCGTGTCCTCTCCCAGCCCTATGCCTGGTGGCAATGCTCTTCATCCCACGGAGACGCACCCTGCTCCCCATGGTAATTTCTGTGGACCCATCTCCCTGCTTTGGTCGCTTGTTCTGGCCAAGGAGTGGAGGGCAGGCAGTTTTGGGGAGCCCAAAACTGGGTTTTGGGGAAGCCTCTACTTCCAGGCCCCTCAGCACATTCATTGCTTGTCTCTGGACCTCGCTATTGGCAGCATGACAGCTCTGATGGGACAGTGAGGTAGACTTATCTCAGCCAGACCCCTTGGTAACCCAAATCCAAGAAGTCCCTGCAGCTCATACGCCTGCCCACCAAGCTGCCGTGGACCATACCTCTCAGCACAGCACCTTCCCAGTGGCAGGTGCCCGCTGTGCGCTCGCGGGCTCTGTGCACACCAGGTCCCCTCTGGAAGTTGTGTTTTTCTCTACTGCTTACTAGGGATTGAAAGACAAACTTACCTTATATTGCTGCAAGCCGTGTCCCTTGCAACACAGACTGTCCCATCCCCACTCCCCAGCTCCACCCTGGCTAAGCCACTGGTTTCTCCAGACCTCCCGTCACCCTGCCTTAAAACAGCGGTTTTTATGTAACTTTGCAGCCTGGCTTAGCTGAGCCTCCCCCACAGGACCACCCTCTCTCTTGCCCACAGCCGAAGGGATTGTCCCCACTTTGTTGCCCACACGACTGTCCCCGTCCCCGCTGCGGCTCTGTGCCTCCCGCGGCTGCCCGGGACAGAGATGAGGGGGAGCAGCAGGATGTTAGCAACTTCAGGAGCTCAAGAGCAGCTTGAAAAATATTTGTGTTCTTTTGGTAAAAATGAATCTGTCCCAGTAGTAATAAGGCTGCTTTTCTTCAGCCGGCTCTTAGCAGTGATTATTGTTGGGTTTCAATTTAAAAACCAGACAGTTATTTATACTGTACAGTATGTGGACTGAGACTTTTTGATTTCTTTAACCCAGCCTTTAAAACGTGCTCTCAGTTCCACTACTGACAATCCAAGGAAGCAGAGAGGTTTCTGTCACCTGCAGACCCCACGAGTGAAATGATAGTTAACGGAGCAAGGCTGCAGCGGTGCTTTGGGGAACTAGTGGAAGATGCCAGGTGGGAAAGGTCTGGGGCTGTAGCCGGGAAGTGCTTTCAGTGGTATAGGAAGGGCTCTGGACACATGTGCAGAGTACTTGGACTATCTATGGCCACACTGCTGTCTGTCTTCTTCTCTGTTGTCCAAAGCAGAGGTTGATCAGAGCTGACAGCAACACCATCCACAGTGCTCTCAGCATGGAGACCAGGAGAAAAGCCAAACTCCAGTCTTTGGCCTTGCACTGGCTCCAGGTTGGCAAAGAACTCTGAGAAGTAGCTAATGCCCACGGGTGCTGAGGTGATGGCGAGAAGGACCGTGGTCCCAGGGGTGCATTAAGGGATCCAGCAGAGCACTGCCGTGGGTTCTGGCCTGGGCTGACAAGCTCTTGCATACGTAATATGAACATCTCTGCCTGCTTTGGGCATTGGTTCAACGTTGGCCTGGCATGGACCCTTCCAGTCTAACAGCATGGATTATTCTGGCATGCCAGCCCTGAGTGCTAGTCAGCTAGCAGGGCTTGCTTTCGTTTGCCAATGCGAGACATTTGGAGCATCCTGGGCCAAGGATGCTTTAGCACAGAAATGTTGTAAGATGCAGGCACCGAACAGCTTGTTGTAGCAGCATCAAAGGTGCTGCTGAATGCTCCCATATAGGGCACGGGCTGCTTTGGCACTGTCGTAGTTTGGGCTGGACTGGCCACTGAAATGAATGACAGATGCTCTCTCCCACCTCTCTCTCCAAGGAGAGGAGGGAGAGAGAGAAAGAGAGTTAAGAGTTTAGAGGAAACTAAACTGCTTTAATGAAATATTAATAATAAAATGAAAATAATGAAACATGCAACTATATCTGTACGTTTTTGAGATCATGGGATAACTTACTGCATCACAAGTAATAACTTCACTTAATACTTGTGGGTCTTCTCTATGCATCCCTGGAGGTGTTCAAGGCCAGACTGGACGGGGCTTGGAGCAACCTGGTCTAGTGGGAGGTGTCCCTGCCCATGGCACAGGGGTTGGAACTAGATGAGCTTTAAGGTCCCTTACACCCTAACCATGCTATGATATACGATATATACAAAACCAGTATCAAGCTCCCAGGATGACGATCATGTCACCATCAGGCACTGGGAAAGTCCCAGACTGGACTCAGCAATGGATGGGAACTGGATTCCTGATCTGGATTCAGGAATGCACAGATCGGGATCAAAGGCAGACGAACAGACAGAGTCCTCCTCGGATGCCGGCCATTGAAGAAACAGGCTGACCCTTTGATCCCTCAGCTTTTCTGCTGAGCATGGTGCAGATGGGATGGAATACCCTGCTGGTCAGTTTTGGGCCACCTGCCCTGTCCCCTCCTCCCTGCAGACGTGACCCCTCTACGGTTTTCCGCTTCCCACCCTCCAACGGGGCGAGTAACAAAGTTGGCTGACCTTGGTTGTTATAGCAATAAGGATAAGCGAGAGCCTCTCTGCATCCCATTCCCTGGCATAAATTATAGCTAATCAGGTCTTATCTCTCTGGGAGCGAAGAGTGTCTCCACAATGTGCTGTTAATTTTGGAGAGTTCGGTTAGTTAGAAGAGGCTTAACTGAAAAGTAAAATTACTAAACAGAAAATTGGTTCTGTTTTACCTCAGACCAGGACAGGCACATTGGTGCGTTGCTTTCCATGCACAATCCAGCATCATCACCAGGAGGGAAAATTCACACTTGCGTGTGGATGACCCAGTCCCTGTTGGCCAACCTTCAGCTCACCCGTCGACCCAAGAGGATGCTTGTGGCAGACTTCGCTGTAGACAGGTCTTCTGCAGGCCAGCTTGCCTGGAGATTGCGGCCAAGCTGGAGGCCGTGGCTCTGCTGTCTCTGCCATGCTGAGGCTGCCGTTTGTTGCCCTTCTTACTGCAGCTTGTCTGACAGTGCTTCTGTCTCCGCTTCCCCACACAGCCCCTTCTACTCCCACCGTTTAGTTATTTTCTTAATTAAATATAGATTAAATATAGATTATGGCACTGGGAATAAGGGATTATTACTTATTCATAAGCTACTTAGATTTTAAAGTGTGTGCAGAGCAGGGCTCATCACACGTCTGCGTCTGCATCATTGCCATGGCAAGGGCCAGGGTGAGCTCCTACGGATGCTGGGGCTTCACCCGAACCTCGCTCCTCTTCCGTCTTCTCTCCCCATGGTCTCCACATCCAGAGGAGCTCTCCCATCTTTCTCTTGCTGTCCCTTTTCCAGTTGAGGCTTGCCAGCCTTTTCCCAAGGAAACCATTTCACTGCCATCTCCCAAGCTCTTCCAACCCCTCCATTACACCTCTGCTTTGCCCCCTCCCCAGGTTTGTTTGGATCTCTCTCCCGATGCTTTCCCCAGCCCTCCCGCTGTGCCGGCAGCTGAAACTCAGCCGTTTCGCCTGCCCCTTGCCGAAGAACGGGAACTTATCAGGAGGCAGCTCTGCAGGAGGTGCTTTTTTTGCAAAGTTTTCTAGGAAATTCCTCCCGGTACCTGGGTAATTATTGACTGAACTTCAGCCCACCCTAGGGAGTGGGAGGAGGAGGCAGGGGAAGGTGCTGTTGGCAAGCTGATGGGAGAAGCAGAGGGAGGAAACCGCAGGGGGAAGGTGGGTGCTGTTGTAGGTCTATAATGGTCCCACAAAGCCTTGTGCTTCTTCAGTGTGCCCAAGCACAAGGGTTAGGAGCTGCTCCTTCCACCCTGGGACAAGCAGCGGCTTCCCAAGCCTCTTTTTCTGCCCTAAACAGTGAAGCACGCCAACCTCTGGGCAACAATAATAATAATAATAATAATAATAATAATAATAATAATAACAATAAAACCATCATCTGACCTGTTTTGTGCACACAACAGTGGCCTTCTGTCTCCATCTTAGTCCAGTTTTTGCTGTTCCCAGATAGTGCCAGATGCTGCAGGGCTTCTCCTGGTCTGCTGCTGAGTCCCCAGGTGGGAACAGGGCAGCTCATCACACGCTGACCTGAAAAGAAAGAGGGAGCATAAAATCCCAGTGTTCATCTCCCCTCCATCCTCCCGGCTCCAGGGCTGTCCCCGGGGCTGCAGCAGGGTCCCGGCATCTCCCAGCAGGTATCCCTGCTCTCACCCTCAGGGACCCATTAGCATTTCCGTCATGCTCCTTCCATCTCCTCCTGTTGCTTCTGCACCTTGCCTGGCTGAGATGGCAGCGTGGGGCCGTTTCTGTGTGAGCCAGCCTGACACCTCCATCCTCCACTGTCCCCATGCCTCCCATGTGGTTCTTTCTGACTATTTTAAGGACTAATGTAAAGTCCTGGCTTGATAGCCCTGAGGACTAAAGACCTTTTGTCAACAGAGCAGATACAAGACAAGCCGCTGCAAGATTCCTCGGAGCAAAATGATCTTGATAAATTGGAGAAATGGCCTGAAATCAATACACTAAAATTCAATAAAGTCAAGTGCAAAGTGTTTCACTTAGGAAGGCGATATCAAAATTGCAGATATAAGATGGGGAAGAACTGGTAAGCCAGCAGGAGAGCGGCCAAGGCTTGAGCAGTGGAGTAGCCCTCAAACCGAGCAGCAGACAATAACCTGATGCTTTAGGAAAGGGAAGAAAAGGCACATCTTGCCTGCAGATGTATTAATAGTTTCAGGTGGAAGACAGCGAGGTAATTTATTTGGCTCTATTTAGTGCTAGTGAGGCATCAGCTGGAGACATATATCTCCAGGTCTGGGCATCACAACTTTAAAAGCGATTCAGACAAATTGAGGGAGTTCAAAGAGTTTGGAAAACATGTCCCAGGAAGATGGACTGAAGGAGCTGGGCTTGTGCTTCAGGACAGAGACGACTGAAGGCGGGGGGGTGGGGGGGTGTAACATTCATCCAGTGTGGAAAAGGCAGTTATAAACATGACGGTGATCAATTGGTCGAGGGTTGGACAAGCTGTAATAGGCTTAAACTGCAGCCAAGAGGCCTTGGGTCAGATGCTCAGGAAAAGCTTCCTAAGAGCAAGGTTGGCTGAGAGCTGGTGCAGGCTGTAAAGGGTGTGTGGAAGCCCTGTCCCCTGGCGGGCTTCAGCAACCAACTGAGGAAGCACCTGCAGGGAGGTCACCTCCATGCAAGTCCCCCTGTCTCTCCCACCGCGAAGATGAGGTTTTGCCACCACCCCAAGCAGGCTTAGCCATGTCCTTGGGGTTACCAGGCTGAGACAAGAAATTCGCTTCCTGTTGTCTCATGTCCTCTTACCAGCCACATCAGGTCATGGCCAACCTCCCAGTGCCCACAGGGGTTATGTCCCCAGTGTGCCCAATGCATCCCACCCAGCCAGGGTCCTCCTGGCTGTATCACTCACACACATGGGCAAGATGCTCCCAGCCACACTTCGGCTCCAGGTTTCTTCTGCTGTCGGACCACAATTTCATTTCTGTCCATCGTGGAGATACCTAAAGAGCCTATTTGGGGTCTAAGATTGGAGAAGAAAGTGGAAACAAGCATGACTTTGCAGTGAACAAATTACCAGGTTGAGTTGTTCCTGTGTCTGTACCATCTGAGAAGGGTCTGCACCATCCATCCCTCCGATGTGGCTGCGGTGACTCCATGCCTGATCATGCTGAAACTTTTAGGATTTGGCTCTCATGACCAGGGGCACCTAGATATATTTACACACACATTAAATTAATTCACTCCTCTGTTTGACTTACACCACGAGCTGGAAAAGCCAATAAAAGAAACCAGAGACTAAAATGGCCAAACCAGGTGTCTCCAAGGATGCTTTGCTGTTTGGACCGGCCACACAGCCCCATATGGGCTCTGCCCCACTGACTTGGTTTTCAGTAATTTGGTGGCTAGTTGCAGCCCTCCTCAATCCCTCTCAATTGCATTTTTTTTGATCATAATTAATGTTTGCTGCATAATTACATTGATTTTTTAATGTACTCTGAGAGACAAGGGGAATTCGTAGCCCAAACGTGTGAGCCAGGGAGGGGGTGTGACGTTGAAGCTGGCTGTGCTGAAGGGGAGAGCAGTGGGGGCTGCCCCGGGGATGTGCAGGGAGGGGATCTGCTCAAACACCCCGTGTTACATGGAGTGACGAAGCATTACAAAGGGCTGGACGTGGAAATGTTTGCACTGCCGCTCCTTTATTCCCTGGCCAAACCTCTCCTGCTTTCTACCCACCAGCCCTGGCAAAGCCCAGCCCAGGGAAGGCTGGTTGTCTGCAGCCCTGGCAGCCCTGTTTCCCCTACTGAGCTCAGCAGGGAACAGGATTTTATTTATTTACCAAGTCACAGCGGGAAGAGGGATTTCAGGGCAGCCTGAGCTTCCCAGAGCTGTGAGGAGTGGATAAAACCTCCTCCAGCTTTGTGGAGGAAGGCTCCTGCAAGTAGGAAACCTCAGCCTGGGCACAGCCGGCGCTGTGTCCCCCCTGCTCCTCGCTCACTTGTGCTACCAGCAGCTTTGTCATGAGCATGTATAAATGTAAGAGGCACCTCTAAGCCTCCCAGGCTGCTTTGTGCTTTCTGAACAGCCAAAATGTCATAGCCAGCACCTGCGCGGCAAGCCCCAGGAGATGCTGCAAGGAGGCAGCTTTCCGTAGGAGCTGCCTCAGCACTCAAGGCTGTAAAAAAACATGAGGATTTGGGTGGCAACACCAGCAACGAGCTTAAGGATCTTCTTCCTCACGGTAAAAACTACCTGGGGGTTGCTGGGGCTCCAGACCTCACGATGAAGGAGAAGGATTCTGGGCTTTTGACCACCCGGCGGTGTCTGCTGCCTTCTGCGTTTGCTGTGGCAAGGTCCACAGCTGGCAGGCATTGCAAGCCAGTGCTGCAGCAGCTCCCCATGCTTCGTGTGGCAGCACGGGTGGTGACATCTCCCAGCCCGCATCTTGGACTGGGCAGATACCAGAGCAGTAAGTCCCTGCTGGTGGCACATGCTGCTGTAACTGGGGGGAGGACGAGCCTTGCCCGTGCCCTCATCAGGGACCAGGCAGCTCCTGGGCCAGAGCTGGGGGCAGCCACAAGGTGGGTGCCCGGCAAGGACTGGGGTGCAAACACTGCCCGCAGTGCTGATGGAATGACCAAATCCCCTCTGCACCTCCCCTGACCATAACACCAGCGTTGGGTTGGCAGCCCGGCTCTCCATGCGCGTGCCAGCAGGCACTTCTTCAGGAGAGGCATTACAAACTCATCACCTGCTCATCGCCAAGCCCTTGGTAGGAGGGATGGCTCTCATAATTTTTTCACGGCATCTTGTTTTGCATCGCCAGTTAATTACGTGCCCTCCAAGGATCATTCTTGCCCGAGCAGTTCAGAGGAGGCCACATAGCACCGGCTCAGCGTTGCCCAGATGAGAACGCTGTGACAATCGCTGCTGAAAAGCAGCCTTGTAGCTCACAGGTGTTATTAAGCAGCCACAGATGTTATACATTTTTTTCAATTAAAAACCCATAAATTAAAAAAAATAATGAGGCAAGCGCTATGCTCGGCAGAGACAAAGGAGCAAGCCGTCAGCGGCATTGTGCTGGGCACGCTCGCCGCTCCGGACGGCAAAATGCTCAGCTGGTCAAACAATGCGGCGGCCGAACATCTGCGGGGACTTTGTGTGACAGCGCTGGTGCGAGGAACATTCGATTTCTGCATTGGCGAGGGGCCTTCGGTCCCACTGCTCCCCCCTCTTCCTGGCTGGCCTTGGGGAGAGGTAGGACCAGTCCTGGAGCTGCAGCCGTTGGCGGCCACTCCTCAGCATTTGGGTGGATGGCACAGGAATTGGAAATTAGCCCTTTAAAGGAGGCTGCGAGCCCGTTGGTATAACAAAAGTTTTGTCTTCAGGGTTTGAGAGCTGTGGTGCACAGAGGTGGCTCTTCCTTCTGTGTTGTGTGCGTGCCCTAAATGCAATTATTTGGCTCCTACCATGTCTGATATTATTATTGTTCTTGCTATCTTTGGTACTTTTATGGCCCCATCACCATAGTAACTGAGCATCTCAAAACCCTGTGAGGAGGGAATAATATTATTCCCATTGTAGAGTTGGGGGAAGTGAACAACAGCAAGGCGCAGAGCTGGAGACACAGGAGGACTTGGGCAAGTCCATCTCTGGCCAGGGACTTGGGGGTCATACTCTGCTACTTCCAATTTTAAGCAGTCACCCTAAATTTTCCTGGGCAGCCCGGGGCCACGTTTCCATCCCACTTCTGTTCCTCCTCTCTTGAGTTAGCTAAATAACGACCTTCCCACCCGGAGCTGCCCGCTCCTGAGATCTCCCTGGCTACCCCCTGCCCCGTGGACCACCAGCCGACAGGCACTGCCAGAGGCAGGGGCAGCGTTGGTTTGCTCTGCCGAAGACCTTTCATTTTGCACAGACTATCCGAATGCATCTCAGGCCAGCCCCCGCTCAAACGCATCTTTAAATATTGAATGAAAAATGGAGTAGCATCAGAGTGAGACATGTCAGACTTTCTTCATCCCTGACCTATTCCAGACTAATTTCCACCCTGGAGGTTTAGCCATTTTTCCTGAGAGACAGCTGATACAGAGATTCAGAAAAAGGAATTTGAAACAAAGTCTTCTACAGCACAAGCAAATGATTCAACAAGTGAGGATAAGCCAATGTTGTGGCCAAAAGTCTGACCTGGATGTCCACCTACCTGACTCTGGCCAGGCTGTTCTCCCCTTCCCTGGCACCTCCTCCTGGCGGCACAAGGCTGCTCCCTCCCTGGCTTCCTTCACCGCCAGCTCCCAGCGTTGCCATCACGTTCCCCGACACGCCGGTTCCTCGCTGCCTTCCCTGCCTCGGGTTGTTCTGGAATAAAACAGTCTTCAATTATTCCTCTCCCTTTTTTTCCCTTTTGTGCAATATATCATTTTTTAATTAAAAAAATGCCTCGTGGAAGTGTAACGGGCTATTAAATGTTTTGGTCCATAATTAACATCAAACCCCTGACTTAAAATCTTTATGGATTGAGTGAGCTCCATTAGCTGCTACATGAATAACGCTGCGCAACTCTTGGAGACCCACAGGGTTCAAATCACCCCGTTTCCCCTGAAAAGAGGAAAAAAAAAAAAAGAGAAGGTCCTTGCTGGGGACTCACTGCTGCTCTCCTTGCAGCCACCGCATCGTGGGCTTCCCTGGGGTGAGCAAACCCCTTCTGCACCCAGCGCTTCCTCCTGGGAAGGATATCGGAACCCTGTGACAGCCAGGAGTCCCATCGCTTTGCGCTGAGGAAGGCAGGATGCGACCCTGGAGGAAAGTTATCTCCCCGCGCAAATCGCTCCCTGGTAAATCCAGCAGCGGCGGTGCGAGCGGCAGGGCGAAGATAACGCCGTGCTATCTCTTGCGGGGATCAGCGTGGTTGCGGCGAACCCCCATCAGCAATGACAGGCGCAGCTGATGGGGTGTTCTTGGAAGCAGGCGGGAGCGGGCATGAGTTATCGGGGACTTGCACCACGTTTCCCACCCTCCTCCCCAGCTCCCAAGGGAAGGACGGGAGCTGGCAGGTTGCCCTGTGGTTTTACACTCATGCCGTGCACGGAGAAGACAGCAGGGTCCTGTGCGTTGTCCCTGCAGCACAAACCCAGTGGGCACCGCGTGGGTCGTGCCAGAGCTGGCCCCAAATCGCTGCCCAGTGCAAGCTGCTCCCTGCCTCCAGCCCAGGTGTAGGGTGCCTAAAATACAGGTTTGGGGCTGCCCAAGTTCAACGGGTCATTGATCGTCATTACTGGTGCATGTCCCAGGCACGCGCTCGCCGCCTTCTGCAGAGGACTTGGGGGTTGAGGAGGTTTGAATCCCCATGATTCAAACGATGATTCTCAGCATTTGCTATAATTAATTAATTGCATTTCATACCCCTGGATTGCCATCCAGTGTTGGCTCTTGGCAGCAGTGACGCATCTGTTGGGGCTGCTGGCAAATTTCAAGCATTCCCCCCCATACTTTAAGGTGGAAATAACATTGGAGCTGAAGTACGGGTCTTTGATACTGCTGGATTATGGATGACCAGCTCTTGTTTGAGCTGATGAATGCAGCTGCCACCTTGCCAATTTATGGTATTATTCCTTCTGGGTATCTCCACTGGCACGTTCATTATGGCCATCGGACACAAATTGACTCACTTCTGTATTCTTGGCTTTCTGAATGAAGCTGGAGTTAGGAGATACTGGTGTTCCCGTTAGGTTTTCGCTGCGTACTTAGCTATTAGCCTGCTCTTGCTAAGCGGCTCTGGACTGTCTTCTGGGCTTTGCTTGTTCATGGATTGAGCTGTCAGTTCAAAAAGCCTTGGCCATATTTCATAGCCCGGCTGTCACTCAAATGCCTCTTAGCAGCAAGGACATCAGAAGCAGACACTCTCCAAGGTATGAGAAGGTGGTCAACTTTCAGCACTCTTCTGTTTTTCCCTTGAGCCTAAAATTCATTTTTCCTTGAAGTAAAGGAAACTTGGTCCACCTGGAACAGGATCCCACTGCAATCCCCAGTGCTACACCGGCGTGGCAGCTTGGCCATCCTCCGTGACCCATCATCTCCTTCCAGCTCCAGGTCTTTGATGAGGAGGAGAGCCTGAGGACGAAGGCTCTAGCACTGTGGAGGAGATGCTCATCTCTCAACCAAGAGCTGCTTGGGACAGCAGTGCTCTGGGAACACGAAGCAAGATGTGCTGCCATCGTGCCCAGAAGCCAGGCTGCACCACAGGCACAACTAAGGCAATCACAGCGTGCGAAAAGAAAGGCAGAAGCAGGCTTTTGCACTGCAGGCTATGTTAAAATTGGTCCAAGTCCCAGTGTGCCCCTGTTGTGGTGTGGGAGGGAGCTGGGACCATGTTCCCCTGGGCATGGTTTGTCTGTCCCAGAGCATCCTGGGGTGAACCAAACTGATATTTTAATAAGCTAAATATTAGTTGCACCCCCAGTCCCCTCCTTCAGAATGATGCTGGGCAGCGAGGCTGAAAATAGCTTACAGCGTTTTGAATTTTTTTTCATTATTTCTCCCTTTTTCTTCTGTTTTTTTGATTCTCATCTGAGCTGTACTGAACTTTAAGTCAACAGACGATGGGATACACAGCAGGGAGTCTGCCGGCTCCCTTCTGCTCTCCTCCACTTCACCAGCCCCAGCCCTGCAGGTCAGCAGCAAGGTTTGCGGCCCGTAGCCAAGAGCCTGTGGAGAAAACAAAGCCGGGGGAGAGTCCGGTTCCTGCTTCTTTGTTTTCAATCCTGCCCAGAGCGGTATAAACTCAAACAGGCACCGCTTCAATCAAGCTAGCTTTTGCTGAGTCAGCTCCATTTAAAACTTGGCCTTTCCAAAAGACCGCAACTCTCGGAAACCCCGGCCAAGATTTTATGGGTAAATATAAAATGAATTAGGAGGCAGGTTTTAAAATAAAGGATTGCTCTTGGAATCCAGGGGTAATAACAATTTCTTCTGAGAGCACAGAATCTCTTAATCTTTAGCCCAAAGGTGCACGCTCAGCAGCACAGCGGAGGTGCTGCCGAGTGGAAGCGGATCGAGCCGCTCTTGGACACCTTGGTGGATCCCCGGTACTGGCCGCTGGCACACCAGCTGCTGCCCAGCACGGGCACATCTGGGTTGGAAGGAGTCCTTTTTTTGTTTTCTTTTTGCCTCTCTGGTAGCAACAATCCTCTGAGCTGGCTGAAAAACATCTCAAGGCAAGTCTATTCACTCAGAAACTGGTGATTCAACTCCACCTAATTGTTTGGAGGGGAGACATTGATTTCATTGATGTTTTCAGCAAGGACATTATCAAACAAGTTTCATTTGGATGGTGTCATTTCAGCTTGCTTGTGCAGCGTGGCTGGGATGCTCTGCTTTGTTTGTCTTGCAATAGAGAGACTGAAAGAGATGGGGGGAAAAAAAATTTCCATTCTGAAGTATTTCTTTACTGCAAAAAAAAAAAAACAACCCAAAATGTTGACTCGTGACCCCAATCTGCGACAAAATCAAATTTTGCTATCTTGGAAGTTCTCACAAGCCGAAGTGTCTGGGGTTCATCCAGCCAGCTGTAGCGATCGCTGCAGGACCACCTCGCTTTGGGCAAACCAGGAGCACCAGAGCGCATGTTGAAGGCACCGTAGGAATGTGGAGAGGGTGCAGTCCTGCCCCAGCACATCCTCTCTCCCCATGGAAAGCTCAAGAGGTGTTTGCCAACCTGTCCCCAAAGAGTGTGTGTTTGTAGTGACAGAGCCCCTCCACCTCCCAGGTAACCCACTGCCATGCTCCACGAGCTGGTTTTGTCCTGATGTCTAACCTGATTTCTCTTGCTGTAATTTAAGCCGATTATTTCTTGTCCTGTCCACCGTGGACATAAAGAACAGATTATTCTCTTCCCCTTGGCAGCATCCTTTTAAGCACTTGAAGACTGTTATCACATCTCTTCTTCCATCATCTCTTTTAGGCTAAATAACCCAGTTCTTTCAATCTTTCTTTGTAGGTCATGTCTTGTAGACCTCTGATCGTTCCGTTTCCTCCGCGCTGCCTGCAGCAGCGCCACCTCCTTTTTGATACAGGCTGCCAACACCAGAATCTACTCCAGCATAGACCTCACCAGCCCTGAATGGATGAGAAAAAGATGATTTTGTGAGTCTTGTAGGACATGCTGCAGCTCGTATATCCCAGGGCACTGTCTGCCTCTTGATGTGACACTGATAACTCGTCTTCAGCTCCTGACCCACTGTAATTCATAGACCTTTTTCTGGGGAACTGCTGCTGATTCTTTGTAGGCTTGGTGTTTCCCCTGGGGTTTTGAGGTGAATAGCAAAAGGCAGGAATGAAGTATCCTGAATGAAGGGTGCGTTCTCTTGTACTTGTCGGTCTCCACCAGGTCCTGATCTTGCTGCATTCATGGATTCAAAGTACACTTTTAGTCAGGCTTTTGACTAGGCTGTGTGATACCTGGGTTGGATGCTGTGCAGTCCATGCTGAAGAGGCTTTATCGATGATTGTTTAAGTTCCTGGCTCCCTCTGCCTCATAATTTCTGGTGTTTTATCTCTTTCACCCTTGTCCTTTCACAGTCTAAGACATGCTTGTGTTTAACACTGGATAATCAGCATTTTCTGCAAAAAAGATGAGATTTGTAATTTTCTGCGGTCCACAGGGCACTGAAAAGCAGACCAGAATGGCCTGTTTCCCATCCCCCAGGAGCTATGTTTAGAGTGAGCTGGGCGTTTTTCCATGACTTGATTTTTTTCCTTAGAAACGGGAGGAAAGCTGAAGGTTGGTCCCTGGGGCTCAGAGCTAAAGGGACTCAACGTGGGGAACTCCAGACAGTCCCAGGGGAAGCACTTCCACCACCCAGCCATGGAGTCAGTCTCTTGTTCCCAATGAATATTTAAATCATCTACGCAATGTGGAAAAGGCACAGCCCCAGGGATGGGGCAGGACGGAATGATGTTGCTCAATGAGGGGAGAAGGAGGGGAAGGAAGCCCCCATGCTCCAGGTGAGCCTCTGAGCTTGGGCCAGAGGTGACCTGTCAACAGACCTGTCTGATTGCCCGTCCTCCTCCACTGGGGCTACCTTGGCATCAGCTTTGTTCTCCTGCAGGCAGCAGTGCTGGAAATGCCAGCCGTGGGAAAGGTCTCGAAGGGAGAGAAATGCAGGTCACTGCTGGGACAGACTCTCCAGCCACGGGAGCGCACGCAAAGGTACTTGGCTTATGATAGTAATTAATGCGGACATTGCTGGTGCACGGAGGCAGGAAATGAACCCCATCAATTTTTAAGATGTAAGCTGTTTCATGGGGCAGCTGCAGAGACGGGAATGACGGGACCTTGGTTTGTTAGGCAGCCCCTGCCCACAGCCGGCAGCTGGCAGAGGAGTGGAACACGCTCCTCCTGTGCCGTGGGATGGACCTGCCCAGCTGGAAATGGTCCCAGTTCAGCGAGTGTGTCAGCAAAACTATGGGTGACAGTGAGATCTTCAGCAATTCAATCACAAGGTATGTTTACATGATGAGGGTCTCTGTGCTGCCAGTTGCAGCTATTCAATCCGTGCTTGCAAGGGACCCGATTCAGCAAAGCACGTTTGACTGCAGGTGAGGGCATTTCCACACCAAAACCTTCTCATGCAGTGGAAGAACCCCTTTTTTGGCTGGGACCTGAGGGGTATTTCCAATATTTGGTAAAATGCCCTGTTCCCACTGAAAACTGGGCATTTTTTGTCCCCAGTTCCCGCAGAGTCAGGACAGAGACTGTCGCAGAGCGGGTGATTTTATGGACTGGCTGCTCTCTCCCTTCGCAGTTCTAATTACATTGTATATTTTGAAAATAAAAATGTCCTTTTTGATGGTATCGGTCAGGAAAGCTCTCCAGCGTTTCCAAGTACAGAGAGGAGGAGAGGCAAGTGATCAAAGGCAGGCTGTAATGAGCTATCGGAGGCAAGCCCAAGGTCACTGGGGGCAGAGGGGCCATGGTCACACTGGCTTGCGATGCTCAGCCAGCTCCCCGCTCCCACATGCTCCCCTGTCCCCGTCATTGTAGCCGAGCGTTTGGGTCTGTACACCCTAAACACACCCTGATGGAGAGGGACAGTCCCTGCCGTGTGGGCACCACGGTTTAAATACCCACGGTGGAGGGGAGGGGTGCTTACCTCACTTTACAAATGGGACAGAGACATGCCAAGATCGAGGTCCTGCTCCCCACAGGGGCGAAAGCATCCGGTTGCTCTCGAAGGGCTGGAAGCACCGCAGGAGTTGTCTGCTGGGAGAGGCACGGTCTTTGCGGCAGGCGGAGATCTAAGGCACTGATGAGCGGAAATCCAGGGCATCAAAGAGCAGAGATCTGGATAATCAAGGAGAAGAGATCTAGGGCATGGAGGAGAGAGATGTAGGTAATCAAGGAGCAGAAATCTAGGGCATGGAGGAGCAGAGATGTAGGTAATCAAGGAGCAGAGATCTAGAGCATCAAAGAGCAGAAATCTAGATAATCAAGGAGCAGAAATCTAGGGCATGGAGGAGCAGAGATGTAGGTAATCAAGGAGCAGAAATCTAGGGCATGGAGGAGCAGAGATGTAGGTAATCAAGGAGCAGAGATCTAGAGCATCAAAGAGCAGAAATCTAGATAATCAAGGAGCAGAAATCTAGGGCTTGGAGGAGCAGAGGTCTAGCTAATCAAGGAGTAACGATCTAAGGCATCAAGTAGGGTTGCTCTAGAACATCAAGGAGCAGAGCTCTGGGGCACTGAGGAGTGAGACACGATCTGTCTCACAGGGATGCTCCCAGAGCACCGGCATCACTCCTGGGCTCACAGCCTGATGCCGAGGGTCATGCAGGAAGAAGGAGATGGGACGGACACCCGGCCCTGGGTGCTGGATGCAGCCCCGACCAACCTTTCATAGCCCAGGGGAGAGGGGGATGAACTTCCACAGGAAATTCCGCGAAGCACAGTGAGCTCACAGGGTTGTTCAGGACAGCTGAGCCTCCACTGGCAGCCGCAGGCTCCTCCAAGGGGGAACCACGGAGTTGTTTCAGCCAGCGGGAAGGAGCCTGCCTCCACGTCACCAGCAGCAGGAACACGGTCTGTCTGAAAAATAGAGTCACGTTAACAGTTATTGATCTATAACTTTTAACCAATTTCTTTTTTACAATATTGGATTGCGTCCTAATTTTAGCTTTTTATGTTCAGCACTAGGCAAACTCCACTCCATCAGCAAAAAACAGCCCCTGTGGGCCAATCTGCGCCTTCCATTGAGCTGAATGATAGAGGACTGGAACAATATTTTTCGACAGATCAGTTCCTGTTCAGGGTAGCGGTCGCCATTATGCAAATCGAGCTATAAGAAGTTTAAAAGTCTGGAACCATCATATTTCTTTATTTCATTAACATCAACGCGAGCGGGTGAGTTAA
Source organism: Burhinus oedicnemus (assembly GCA_008921705.1). Classification (NCBI taxonomy): domain Eukaryota; kingdom Metazoa; phylum Chordata; class Aves; order Charadriiformes; family Burhinidae; genus Burhinus; species Burhinus oedicnemus. The sequence continues at coordinate 180,956 of VFFE01007016.1, forward strand.
TACGACAGAGTGATCCCATTCCAGGGCTTACACAAAACGGTCCCCCCCATCACTTAACAAGACCGGTGATTTCCCTTAACGGGTGCTCCCAGCAGCTGTACCGGGGGCACTGAGACATTTTTCGCAGCGTGCAGCTGGGCCAGGGGTGGGTGACAAACGTCTCTGAGCAGATTAGCGTGCAGGAATCCTCTGCCCGCGCTGGCAGATGGCTGGGAGGGCCCTGCTTGTGGCAGCAGGCAGACATCCAGGAGGATGGGGGGACAGGTAGGGGATCAATTACAAGGGCTCAATTTCCCGCTGGCTCCTTGGGGATTTTGCTCCTCCCTTGGAGCACCTACACAAAATTTCTTGTGTGGTGTCCTCAGCCCTGATTCACTGCACGGGCAGAGATGCTCTGGTGTGCACAGAGGCATAGGCATGCTGGCTTCAGATTTATGGGGGAAGGCAGGGAGCACGAAGAGAGCAGTGCTAACTCCTGCTCCAGTGCTGGACACACACATTTTCCCAGCCCAACAACAATATGGGGAGCTGAGGACTGATATAATGTAGGCATGGTGTTATAGGGCAGAGAGAGATTTGTGCTCAAGCACATGCCCTGGTATCCAGGTGGTGGCCGTCCCTCCTCCTCCTCCATCATATCAGCATTGTATCAGCACCACCACAAGCCTTCACAGTCACCTCTATCCTCCCACCTCCACCCCACCAAGGCAGAGATACATTCCCTAAAACAGAAAACAATGCAGAATCCCTCTCTGTGGCTCCGTTCAGCGAGGGTATTAGCAGCCAGCTCCTCTTTACAAATAGAAAACTAATACACAGTGCTATCATGCCAGCGAGGAAATTATGGGGTCCTGGGACTCAGCCCTTGCAGTGGTGTCTTAAGGAAGAGAGTGGGTGATACCTGGCCGTCCACAAAAGTCAGCCCACCCTCCCGTAACCCCATGAGAAGCTGACTCTCTTTCCTATACCATACACCCTCTTCCAGCCATGTACCTCACACAAAAGAGACCCAGACATATGCACGCTCGCAAGTACATATGTGTTTGCTTAGATCTGGAAAATAAAGATCACAGCGTGCCACACTAATGGATCCCAGCACTATAATAGCTCCATTATAAATGACAATGTCTTGGAGCATTACTGCTAAAGACTCTACCTTTTAGTGTTGAAACTTTTAATTGATTTTAAAATACACAATCAATCACAGTTAATCAGGGAATCATGAAGAAGCTACCGTACACAAATACACAAAGACAGCATATAAACCACAATTAATGACCACTTAAACAATGGTAGGAATGAGAATAGGATTATTTATTAGTGTTTATGAACAGTAATGGATAAAGTAATGAAGCAGTAGCATGGGGGTGTGTTAGAAGCCAAAGTTTTGATACTTAACACCAAGTGGCAATAAGTGACTCTTCAGTGAACAGGTCAATGACACAATTTAGAGCACTCTTTCCAAAAGAAGCAGGTACTGTTTCTCCCTCCTTGCCCTGCAGTCACTGGTGGAGGTGATCCGTCCCGAAGGAAGGTGGGGACCAAGCCGAGAACAATTCCTGGCTTATCACCACAAACCCAACCTCTGTGCTAGGGCTGGGCTGCAAACCTGTCAGGCACAGCCTTGCTCCATGGCAGGGAGACCCATAGTCCCCTGCCAAAAATGCCTCCGGGCTGCCTTTAGCCAAGTGTCCATCCATAACCTGCCAGGGAGGCGCTCTCTCCTCCCGAGGGCTGTCTCGCCATACACTAATGCAACTGGACAGCTCTGGCTTTAATATTAAGGAAAGTGATTAAAAATCCAGCTGGGTGCCCTGTCCCAGCCTTGGAGAGCCAATTCCTCATGTCTCAGGGTGACACACAGCCCAACGGGCCAGAAAAGGGTGAGCAAAGCAAGGGATGGAGGATATTAAGCCTGTGCCTGAGCCAAGGATGGTGAGCTTGGGCAGAGCAAAGGCAATGAATTCCACGGAGGCACCTTGGAGGTCCCTAAGGTCTGTCCTTGACCACAACTCCAGGTGGTCTGTCCAGGATTTAGTACAAAAGACTATTTTGCCTAAGCTGGCTTTATTCACGCCCACGTAGCACGAGACTTGCAAGCCCAGAGCCATGCACTACCGAGGCACACCCCGACACAATCCCACCTATGCTTCCTGCGGACCCATTTCGCTCTTTGCTGTGCTGGATCGAGATCTTCCCGAGCCTCCTTGCCATGCCCGCTGTCCCCAGGGACAGGCGGAGGCATGGCCATGTGGCACCCAGCCAGCGAGCAGCCGCAGAGCCCTGCTCCCTCCTACAATACAGCCCTCGCCTGGCTGCCGTGCACGCAACAGTTCGCAGCTTCGCAACCAGAGCCGTTTAGTTTCTCTAAATTAATAAGCGGCACCCAGGACCCCACTCCGAGCTGCCTGGCGCAACGGAGAGGCAGCGATGAAGTGACTCCCGGTAAGGAGGAAGGGAGAGTCCAGAGGAAACTTTTGTCCTGTTGCACCGTTCCCTTGAAGGCAAGTGCCATCTAACCCCAAAAGGCCACCAGTACATTCACCCTGCAGAAAGCGGGGGACTGGGTGAGTCCCTCTTTCCCTCCTGGGGCAGGATCACAGGGATATGCTCATGCATATCCCCATTTCTGTAGTGAGATGGGGGTCTCAAGCTTGACCAGGGACAGCTGTTAGCACTAGACTTGAACTCCTAGTAGTCATCTCCCATCACGTCCTGACTGCACTGTCAAGGCTTGAGGCCTGAAAAGGAGCTGACGGCAGGTCAGACCCCATAACCGCATCGTCCCTGGGGTCTTGGTGTGGGGCTGAGGATGCTGCAGCCCCTCACTTCGCGCCCTGCCTGCCAGCAGCCTCCCTCCCCCCGGTGCTTGGGCTCGCTCACACGGATCAACACCTTCCTCTCCTTTACCGTCTTCTTTTATTGCCGTGCAAGTTGGCCCCAGGATGTTTTATCACACCGTAGCACATAATACAAATGAAAAACAAAGGGGAAAAGTTTGAATCATTTTTTTTAATATATTCATCCCTGTGCAGGGGAACAATGATCCGTCTGATTAAATCCGCATACTAGAGTTTATTAAACCAGGTTGGCCTCTCGCTTTCTCTCTCCTTTAGGCAGGGACAAGCTCATTAAAATGAACATGCTCTGCTCCCTCCCTGTTGCAATCCCGCGTCACGCCGTCTCGGTGCTGCTGCTATCTTGTAGGCATCGCCAGGACCTGATGAACAGGGCTCCGCAATCCGGTTTTCTCTGGCAGCAGCACCGCAGCTGCACCTTGGCGTGGCTTTTCGGCAAAGGGTGGGAGATGCCTTCAGCCTACCAGTGCCTCGTGGCTGCCATAAGCACCCAAGAGGGAGTTGGGAGGGCTGGGACTGACCACCTCACTTTAGCCCTGCCCCAGCACCTGATGTGCCATTTACCTCCTCGTGAGCGCTGTTCCTCATCTGTAAAATGGGTTTGATGGTCACTGTTTCCCCCCCATTAGGCTAATTAATGGCTATAAAGCGCTTTGGATCCTGCGCTAAGAATAAACCTGTCGGTAATGCCAAGGTGACGAGTGGGCATCTAAGACAGTCTCTCCCCTGGGACCAGGTCCCTGCACAGGGTCCCTGACTCTGCCGGCAGCTGCCCACCCTGCAGCCCCCACTCTCCTTGGGCTGCCCCAGGAGGGTCCCCAGCCCACCCAGCCACCCTCGCTGGGGAGGCATTTCCAGTGGGCCAGTATTTGCTGCCGCTCCTCTTCCTCCTCGGCAGCCCTTTAGATGCAACCTGAGGCTGTTACACCCTGGCAATAACAGTGGCTTAGGCCATATAATCCCTCCTTTACTTGACTTTGGGTTATTTTGAGCAGGAGATTAAAGGAGATTATCTGCATCACCTGAGATGCTGCACTTTCTATCTCTACCCCCTTTCCTCCATCCCCGAGGCTCACCCGGTCCCAGGCAACAAAACCCCTCCCTCCTTCCCCTGTCCTCCACCACGCTCTCATCTTTGGGCAGCTGCCTGGCTGCAGGGTGCTGCCACGTGGTGGTCCATCACCAGCCTTGTTTCCTGGACCCCGCTTCTCACCCACATGTCCCACACACCTGCATACTGGGCCGAGCCCAGAGATGCTCCACAGTGGGGGGAAAGGGAAGGGAGGGCACCCCAGCAGCACACCGCGGCACTAGTTGGGATTAGCTCTTCAGTGGGCTTCTCCTTGGAACAGGAGGCGGTGGCAGAGAGGATAAAGTCCTCCTTTGGGCACTAGGAGCTTGTGGCGTGGTGTGCTGGGTTCAACAGCAGCCACTTGTCTCCACAGCCAGAGGATGGAGAAGGATTGCCTGTTTGGAGCATGATTAAAAAAAAAAAAAATCACAACAACCCAGGAAAACCACTGACAAATGTCTGTTTCATGCCCAAGGAGGAATCCCCATCGCCTGGCAGCACCCAGCCATGGGCATTGCCTGGCTGGGGCAGGGAGCTCCTTCCCGTGTTCTGGGGACCACACGCTGCTCTCCAGCTCACTTCAGCTTGGATTTAGCAAAGCACTTAAGTGCTGGTTTGAATTCCTCCCAAAGCCTTGCTGAAATCAGCAGCTTTGCTGCAGCAAGGTCTAAACAGGCAGAGCTACTAGCAGTGACCAGGAAAGTTAATGCTCTTTCCTGTCCAAGGGAGAGATGCTCAAACATCCCAGGGATGGGGAGCAGCTATCAGGAAGCAATGGTTCCCCTCCAAAGCAAACACCCACACGTGGCATCCCACCGGCACACGTGTGACCTGTGCACACGTTCACGGCAAGCTCACACCTTCATGGGCTGTTTTTCCTAATTTCAGACTACACCAGGCTAGAATCCATCTGCCACCCTGGAAATTAATAGCAATCATTAAACAAAAAGAGCTGGCAAAAAGAAGCCTGAGGTGAAAAGCAGCTATTTCTGCCAGAAAAAAAATTAAAACTATTTAGACATACAGAAAGTCGTTTATTACTGTGAAGTCCTCCCTCCACCTGGGGTTTAAATCTCATTACAGTTTGTCCAAAACAGATGTTACCCTTTTAGCAGTAGATTATTAACGATAAACTCCATTCCTCCAGAGAGGGTGGGTGTTCTGGGTTCACTTGCTTTTTCAACTTGGGTAACCTCCACATGAAATGTTTATGAAAAGGACAGGCAATCCAAATCTTGGCATAGCTCCCCACTTCCATTGTCTTGGACTTCAAAGTTTTTCTTTCCACTGTTCACATCTTTTGGAGGTCTCTGGATGAGCAGGGAAATACAGCAGCCCAAAGCGTGGCCACAGACCCTGCTGAAGAGCAGATGTGATGTTGAGGAAGGACTTTCATGCACCACAAGCCCATGCTAATGCACCAATAGCTCCTACTGCTGCTTTTTCCCAAAAAGTTTGGCATTAACCATGTGTGAGAAAAACAGGTGCTCTTGGATGAAGCCTGGCGTGTACATGACCCATTTTTTCCAAGTTTCTCTGCTTCCACCCACAAATTTTTGGGTAGAAGACCATTTGGTTGGGTTTTAGGCTTGCTGACACCATAGAGGAGACCCAGTGGTCCCTCACACCTGTGGCTGAGCATCCTCTATGGGCTCTACCCGAGCCCACGGTAGAGCCATATCTTTGTTCTGTTTAGATTTAACATGATAAAGGTACCTGCTCAGGAATCTAGGAGCCACATTAACAATGCTGTAAAGACAATCAAATGAGACATTAATATCAGCTCCACACGAATACGGCCATCTGGCTGCCCAGCCATCTCCCCAACCATTTCAGGTAGGAGGAAGAACATCCCCAGAGACCCTACTAAATAGATGCTCTCACGATGCCTCTCGGAGCATGCTTGGGAAGCAGCAAATACCAGATATTTTGGGACTGCCAATGGTGAAGCCAGTACCAGCATCTCAGGGTTCCCTCAGAAAACACTTTTTGCTATCTGTACATTTTTTTTTTTTTCCCCACACCCCAAGGGAAGCGGCGAGAGCTCCACTGGTGGCCTCGTATGTCCGTGAGTGCTTGTTGCTGGAGGAGAGTCATTCCCTCAGGACAGCATGTCCCAGGCCTTTAGGCTTTGTGGCTCATAACCAAACCCTTCACGGAGCCCTGAGGCACCTGAGGGGAGCCTCGAATAAGCAGCGTTCTCACCTTCCTACAGGCCTGGGGTACCCTTGGGATGAGTCCATTACATGTCCATTCCTGTTGTGTCAAAGGCATGGCAGAGTAACTGCAGGGGCTGCGCTGGTGGGAGGAAAAGGCTGTAAGTTCATGGCTGAAATTAAGCCGTTAAACAGCAGCTGATGTGGATAAACACCTGCAATCATCTTACGGGCTCTGCCCTCTACCAGAGGGTACAGTCGCCGCTATCTCGCATCCCTCCACAACCTCACGTGCAAATCTGCACCAGCCCTTCATCCTCTCACCCCCATCCCAGACCCAGCTGGAGCACAGACCTGCAACATCCAGGCCCACCAAGCCACCACGACCAGGCTGGGACCACTCTCCCACATCCCTTGGCTCCAACTCCTCCTAGCACTGCAGGGACCTGGAGGGTGCAGCTGAACACCCTCCCTCCATGAGAGCCAGCAAACTAAGGTGCTCGTGACATGGATATTTGTTTGCAGCATGGGTATTTGACCCATGAGGAGTGTCCTATAAAATTTTAGCAGGAGGGGCAAGTGCATATTTCCGCCGAAACTACAGCCTGTGAAAGTGTTTTTCTCCAGAAACATAGCATCTGTTTGGATTAAGAGGTCAGGACGCAGGCAGGGTTGGAAACGTTGCAGAGGACCTGTCTTGACCTAGGGAAGGAGAAGAGGGTCCTTCCTCCACGAACTGACAAACCTGAGCTCCCCCAGCAGAGCCGTGCTGGATAAACTGTGCGGGGAAGGTGGTCATGCTTGGTTTCCTCTGCAATGCTGTTATCCTGAATAAACATTAGATTGGTTTTGGAGAGCCGCCCAGATGATCATTAACCTTCTCCTGGCCCATGACAGGAAGCCAACCTGCAGCACTGAGCTAAAATTAGGCCTGTAGGGCACTGGGGCTTGCCAGATATCGCTATAACTGGGCAGAATCCCCCTTCCAAAAGTGGGCAGCCAGAGGGTTCAGCTTTAAGCTAGGCTCCTCAGCTTCAGGGGAAAATAGCTAGATCGTTAAAAATCACAAAATAATTTAGGTTGGAAGAGAAGTCTTCTCCAACCAGAGAAGCAGGACCAACTTCAAAGCTGAACAAGTCAGTGAGAGGTCAGCAGAGGTGTTTGCTTACAGCACAGCCATAGCGATTCCTGTGTGCAGGACACTTGCTGAGGAAAAGGTGAATATCTTTTTGCCTACTTGGAGATCACAGCAGACCATTACCATGAAGTCCTAACATGTGCTGTATTATTTTCTTGTCCGTCTGCCACTCAGCGGTACAGTCCACCCAGAAACTGTGACCAAGCTGGGCACTGGCTGGAGACCCACACTTTCTGGCTTGAGACCCCTTTGCAGGGGAAGAGTGGGAGAGAGAGGGAAGAGTCCTTTTGAAAACATGACTATAAAAATAAATCACAGCAAACAAACCACTTGCACCTCTGAAAGTAATTTCTAACAAAGCTAAAGTTTCATGGACCCACCACCAGTGGCTTTTCCTGTCTGGGATGCAAAGGGTTATGCAGGCCTCCTGAAAAATAAATTAATGAATGAAAGCAGTAAAACCCTCTTCCAAACAGCAAAGATCTGAGCGAGGATGACAATGCAGCAGAGACAAGGCACAGTTCAGATTGCCAGTGCTGAGGAACACCAGCGGCTTCGCTTCCCAGCACGGGGCTGGCTCCCTCCATTCTATCGGCGCTGGAAAAACATGCTTTGATCTTCAGCATGATTTAGGGGGAGGGGAACGGGACGACAGGAATTCTGCCTCCACACCAGACCTCTGCTTTCCTCCAGGCTAACGTCAGCATAACCATCCCATAATGGAGCTGTGATTCAGGCTGATATTATTTCTAAGGAAGAACCCCATCAAGTAAATACTAGAAAGGCTTTCTCCCATGGAAACACACTTTTCTTATTACTACTGTTCTACCTGATCAGAGCTCTTAGTTGCTCTCTACATCCCCTAAAATCTTTTTTCCTCTTCACCTTCCTCTAACTCTACCCCTCTAATTGCACTCCTTGGCTCTTTGAGGGCTCAACTGCACCATCACGGGCTGGAGATGACATTTCATATCTGCCCGCGATGATATTTCAGAAGGCTCGTTTAATGCACAGGTAACCCAGCTGGGCTTAAGAGGTTGTTCACCGGGAAGATCATTTATGCATTTACTTAAACTCAGTGGAGAATTTTGCTCAGTGTCCCACAGCAGTGTGCGGTAGGGTTGTCATCTCAGTAGACCCTGGAAGCCAAGCAGCATGAGATGGATGTAAATGACTTCAGACCGCAGCTGAGTGAAAAGCAGAGTATCTGTATTTCCTGAAATCCCAAGAGCTAACCTGTCTTGAAGATATTGTCATTTCAACCCAGAATTTATTTGGTCGTAGAACAAAAAGGTTCTTAAAAATGTTTGTGCAAACATTGTGTTTTGGCCATTCCTAGATTGCAGCACTGGCCTCAGGCTGGCTGGTGAAGGCACGATGGCTTTGAACCAGGGCTCCCATCAGACACTACAGCACCCACAAGTTTACAGCTAAATTGGCCTGAATCTCAACTTCCAAGAAAGATCATAGCTTTTCAGCCAAAGGTTTCATTTTGCAGAAAGTGCGTTTCCCACCAGAAAAGCATTTTACTGGAGAATTCCTTCTGTAACCAGCTGCACAGCAAGATGTCTCCTGTGGAAATCCGTGTCAGGCAGCAGCAAGGGCTGGCTGTTCAAAGGGAAGGCAAGGCAGGAGCCAGGGGTGACCCCAGCAAAGGGATTCCCTCCCCACCCAGGGTGGCATCTCCCAGCACATGAACATGGCAGGCAGGGTGCTGGCAACAGGGTCCATTGACAGTCCCAGGCAAGACAAGAGATGAACCATATCCAGGGTCCATCCAAGGAGTCCAGTCAGGAGCAAATGGAGATGGGGCCAGGGGCAGAACTGGACACAAGTTACAATGCATGTTTGAGGGGTCCATCCAGGAGATGATAAGCCACCTACCACATAAGCCTGAGGGCTATCCTGGAGGTAGGACCAGATGCAGGACTAGGGACAGGCACACCAGCAGCAGAGCTCAGGAGGGGACTAGAAGCCCAAGGCTGAGCTTATATGGAGCTCCTGGGTCTGTGGGCAGAGGGTGTAGGTGGAGGCCCCAGGTGAGGCTGATCAGGATCGTTAGTGTCTTCAGGGCCTTGACAACCAGTTGCATTTCAGGCTCTTCAGATTGACATTCATTTGGCCACTGGTCTGCAGAAAGTGTCCCATGCCTCCTGCAAAGAGACTGCAAAATGATCCAGCAGTCAGAGAGAGTCCGTGGACACCAAAGAGCAATCGCTGTCTTACCTCTATTGACTTGTATTCCCCTGGATAGGAACAACCCAAGGAGAGAAGCATTGGCTCTGGCGCCATATAGAGCCCATGAGTGTCAATACGCTGGTAATAGTAATGCCCCTGTACAGAGACCGAGTGTGTAATACCCGTTCGTTTCTCCCAACCTACCCCAGAAAAGCGATCTCTTCCCCATCTCTCCCACCGGGCTGCTTGTCGTCTACTCTGTGGCCTCCCAAGGTCTCAGTAAAAGCTGTCCTGTATGCAATGCTGGGCAATTCTCTCTCACTCCCCCTTTACCTCTCTGCTTTGTTCCTTCTTCATCTCTCTTCAAACCTCACTGGAAAATATATCTCTTCTCCCTTGCCTATTTTTCTTAAATAATAAATAATAGCAGGAGAGAGAGTACAATTGACTGGAGAACTCTATTATCTAACGCTGTGAGGCATTTGGGAATAAGGTTGGGATGCACAAAATGCTGCCTTAGCCCTGTCTGTGGAGGCAATATTAGTACCGGGACCTCTGGATATTTTACAGGTCTGGGCGTCTTTATTATTCAGCGTGGTTGTGATTCTGACCAACATCACCTGGCAGCAGGCATGAAGCAAACACCAGGAATACGAATGAGCAGAAAAGCCTGCCTGGAAGCCTCCTTTCCCCACCTGACATATACAGGATGGACGTCAAGCCATTTAGGGGAGACTTCATCACTGATAAATGTTTTCTCTGCCATCTTAGAGCTGCCTCCTCGGATTATTTTACGCATAATGAAGAGCTGAGGTTCATTTTAAAATTGGGTGCCTCTTAGCCAAATTTTCCCTCCCCGCTTCTTTGGGTGATTAAACATTTATCGTTTGTAATGTATCGCTCCCGTTTCGCTATGGCTGTCTTTTTGTAGTGGGGCTCCTTCATTTAGTGATAAAATGGCCCGAGCGGCTGTCAAAGAAGGTGTAAGAGAAGCTGAAGCCCAGCCAGCTGGAGATGGAGCGGTGAGGGAGAACGGAGTCACGGAGACGCAGAAATGACAGGGAGAGGAGCGCTGTCGTGTGCATGCGTGTACACACACGCACACGCGGGCACGTTAATCTGGCTCCTTGCCTTCACTCGCCAAATCTAATCCACAGTTTGAAATAACTCATTCAGTAGAATAACAAAAGTAGGAATTGAGTGCCAGGACAGCATATTATGGTATGTGCTGCCCAGCTCGCTCTCCCTCTACCTACCCAGCCCCCACGGCTGCTTTGTTTGCTTCCTTGCAGCTGCTGCTCCGCTTTAATTTACTGAGATGCCATTAGTCGGGAGATGGAAGCAAAAACTTACCAGCCTGCCTGCGCTGGTTTTTGGAGCCCCAGCTTTGCCTTTTCTTTTCCACCTCCCTTGCTGTGGGTTTTCGGCCAGGCTGAGGTTGCTGCTGCCCATCCAGTGGAGGCTGCAGCCTCGTGGACATCACGAAATCCCAGCGGTCCCTCTTTGCCACTGGGTTGTTGATGGGAACCAGGGCTGGAGAAGCAGGGACAGGTAGGAGGGGAGGACATTGCAGGTCAGGGCTGAGGATTAGCAGGGCGAAGCACGGATGCGGGCTCCAGCAGGGATACTGGAGATCAGAAGCAACGCGTAGGAGGGGCAAGGAGTGAGGGAGTTGTCGTTGCCCCTTTGCTGGCCTCTGTAAGCCACATTAGCGCGACGTCTCAGCCGGCCAAACCACTCTGCCTTGTGAAAGCAGAAGGCAAGGGAAATACAGCAGTGTCTGCAGTGCACAGGTAACTGTGCAGCAATGGTATTTCCTGCAAGGTACTGGGTGAGTACCATGGACGTGACCTGTTGTCATCGGCAGCATGGTGCCACCGTTCAAGGTATCTCTGATTGAGATTTAAATTCATCATTTCAAACAATTGCTATTGTTATTCCACACTGTCTTCATTCCTCTGAAGGAGGAGAACCCCAAATCTCCACTTCCGTGGTTGTTTCTCGCATTAGAGTTGCAGGTGGTTTGTTCCCAGGTTTTTCCCTGTGGAGGGTCAGAGGACTGGGAAAAGTGGTGTGCAATTGGGTTAGCAGGAGAATAAAACCAGGACAGCTGGGCAAAGACAAATTGCTCAGGCAGGAAGGTTAAAACACTAGGTTTTCTTACTGATTTTCACCCAGTCGGTGGGGAAGAGGCAGGGGGTCTCTCCCCTGCTCTCCAGAGCCACGTCCCAGCTGCAGGAGGTCAGGGACAGCAAAGGCTCCTTGGCCAGCCGGCTGCTCTATTTCTAACCTGCAAGAATCAAGCCCAGGATTTCAGAAGCAGAAATGAACTGAAAAAGGAGATTAGGGGGGAGGTAAAAGGTAGAAAAGGGAAGAAGGAGAAACCTCCTGGATGTCTGCTGTTACAGGGAGGTGAGTCGGGAACCACTGCGAGCGTCCCTGCTCCCGTCCTGCCTTGCGGGATGCTGGGCTGATGTCGCAGCGCACACCCACACGCACCCGCGCCGGCGTGGTGCTGGGAAGGAGGTTTTCAGAAGCCAACGAGATGAACAATTATCCCTTCCGTGCAAAGCAACAAGACCCACTTCCCCACTCCCCAGTCATGTCCTGGCAATCTAATAAAAAGGGAGATTAGCCCCTCTGTCCTCTCTTACATCTCCTTAATGCTGTCATTTTATTCACACTTTGCAAAGCAAATAAACCAGCAAATTGCTTGCTTTAATGAGCTGAAATTAAACTCAGGCTGCTGATAAAATGCCTTTTCTGCTTTCTGTTGTTGGGAAGGGCTCATCTGATAGGCAACGTACAGGAAAGAAGAGAAAACACGCAGCAGGAGCCTTATTGAACGTTTGAGTCATTTGCCATTGCTCTCCTTCACCCTCAACACCTCCAGTTAGATGAGGGAGGCACACAGGTGATGAGAAGGCTATAGCGGATCGACGCGGCAAAGTCCGTGGAGGGTCTGTCTCTGCTCTTTGCTCATGGGATGGTCCCGCTCCACTAGCCAATGCCCTCAGACACAGGCTGCAGCCCACAGCCTCCCCAGGGAGGAGTCACAACAACCCTCCCCCTGCAAGAAAAAAACCCCTGTTTTGGCTCTGCAGAGCAATCCCAAACACAAACTTGTCCAGAGAGGCCGGCTGGGTCAAACTGGGAGTTAGAGGAGATGGAGTAAGTACTTGCTAAAGAGGACGTGCCAGGATGCATCACTCCCTGCTGCCTGTGCTGTCTCAATTCAGCAGGGCCACCCCTGCCTGCAGGAGGTCCCCGTAATGCACAAGCCCGTGGAGGAGGGCAGGGAGATGTTTATGGCAAGGGCAAGCACTGCGGAGCAGCAGGCGAGGAAAGCACCCTCCATGCCATCCCCATGGGACAACTGGGGCAACCCGTTGCTGACAGTTCTGCAGGCCAGGGACTACCCATCGCTGCCCTTCTCCCACATCCTTATGGACACCGTGCACCCCCGTTGGGAGGCAAGCTGAGGGACTGGAGACCAGGCTGGTCCCCATGGCAGAGGAAAGCGAGCGCATCTAGATCTCAGCTTGCAACCAGAGGGAGCAAAATTCTCTACCCGCAGCACAACCCATCTGCTGGGATTTTCATCCCAACAAGAGGAGCTCAGGGCACTTCCCTTCGGTCTCCCACAGCCCCGTGAAGCGCTATCATTATCTCACGGTACCAGAGAGAGGAGACTGGAGCGCAGAGAGGTTAATTGAGTTGCCCGGTGCCGGGAGGGATGTAGCAGCAGACGGCTCGTAGCCTGGCACTGCAGCCCGTGCCTCCCCGTCAGACGGGGATGGTGAGGGAGTCACTCACCTGCAGCGCCCCGGGGAGCACAGTCCCTCTTCCCTTCCTCGCTGGCTCCAAGGACTCAGCTATGCCAAAAATGGGCTGCCAGGTCCTGGCAAAGCATCCCAGGGAAGGGACAGCACGTCGTTACAAACATGCTCCCACCAGCGCAGTAGGTACTATTCCCCAAATTGGGGTTACCCGCACTGTCAGTGTCACTGCGGTGATAGAAGGGCTTCAGCTGGAGTAGCAGCGTAAAGGCACGCTGAAGTCCAGGTTTCTAACCCCAGGAAGGAGGAGACCTGCGATTCAGCTGCCTTGCCCTCAGCATCCCTTCCACCCAAGCCCCATCTCTAGTAAATTTCTGAAAACCTGGGTTTTTTTGAGCTTTCTGCCAAATGTCGCTGGGACAGGGCAGCACCAGGCACTGGGGAGGCAGAGAGACCTGCAAGTATCCAGGCAGGGCCCCGCAGAAGCATCGTCTCAGGGCCAGTACGTCTCACCCACACACGCCTGCACGCCCACCGCAGACTGCACAGTCCGCAAGAAGGCTGTACCGCATACCCTGCCCTCGGTGTGGGCACTGGGTGTCCGGCTGTCGGCTTCCCCTGCAGCCTCATCTCCTCTAGCAGATGGTGGAGCATCTGCCAGAGGACAAGGTAGCCGGAGTGTCTCATGTGCAGAGAGCTGACACGAGAGCAGATCTTGTTATTCATGTAATGGAAACCCAACTGTGCCACCGGGGAATAGACTCATTGTTCACAATCCAGAAAGAGCAAATAAACTCTTTTACTGCTTATTATTACTGGCCTGTTTACCGAGGTACAAACTGTGAATGGTTAACAGGGATCTCTGCCGTGAAACATGGTCTGCTTCATTGCCTGGTATCACGGGTGGAAAAGAACTTGGTTTCTTCAGGACAAGGACAAGGGTATGGCATCTGCCTCGAAACACCCCTTGACAAGCTGCCTCACATGATTTTCAGGCTTGCAGCACCCAGCACAGACCCTTCAGTGCCTGGGCACTGGGAAATGGTTTGGAAACCAGTTTCTGGATTTATACTATTTTGCAGATCTGATGAAAGACAATTTAGATGTAAGATGTGCCCCTTGTCTCCTTCATGGATGCCCAAGAAACCTCCAGTTCCTACCAGCAGCATTTTCACGGAGTGCTGGTGGTATCTTCCCTGCCTCCGACGGTCTGCCCTGAGACAAGGGAGACAACCAGAGCTCCCATTCTCAACAAAAGTCCCAAGAAGGACTTTTCTAGATAGGCCATGATGTTTTCTCCCCATTTGTGGGAAACTCCATCTCTGCCACAACACCTCACTGCATGCATCCTACCAACCCAGAGAGCTGTTTGGCAGTAGAGACGTCCATTGATGATATTTTCAACATCCTGTGGAAAAGCAAGACCCAGGAGATGCTGATGCTCATGCAGTTCCCTCCTCTCCACTTTTGCCTTCCTGTTTCCCTAAGAAATTACAAAAGGAAGTTGAAGTGCTGTCCATGGATATTTATGTTTAGTCCAAAATGCAGGAAAAAATAATGGAAAATGTGAGCTAGGAATGAGAGTTTTTCTGTGGGGAGTGAGGCTGCTGGCAGCCCCCTAGGTTTCTTTCCCTGTTGGCTTGTGTCTAGTGAAGATTCTTCCTGGTCTTCAAACAGTTTTTTCTGGCTGAGGAGGGAAGGTCTTGTCCTGTCTTCTGCAAATACTCTTGTTATGCCACTGAATGGTTGAGGGTCCTCCCCACCTCTGCATCATTTCACCTGGGAGGGAGAGAGGAGCCTTGGAGACAGGCAGCAAGCCTCAACCACAGACAAGGACATCGGATGGTGGACAATCACGCTTGCGTGTTTTGTAGTCAAAGGGTGCCCTGAAACTACTGCTCAGGTTCCCAGAAACAGGACAGGCGCTTGATGCTGGGCTTTATCCTAGACACTACGCAGCAATGCGGCCAGAGAGACACGGTGTCCTCAATCAGCAGCCCCCTCTGTGGGCACCGCTGCTGCGCACACCAGCACGTGAGACGGTTAGGATTCCCCTCAGCAAAACGCTGCAGCTTCAAATCTACATCAGAGCGACTTGTCTAGACTTCATCTGCTCTCAGTGAAGAGGAACAGACACTTCTGGGGCACCACTCCTCTCCTCCTAAGGTAGACACCTAAATAGGTCAGACAAATGGTGCCCTGGATGCGCGTTGGTCTCTCCCCTGCCTGTGATGTGACACTGGACAATGCGCTCAGAGGAGAGTGACCTCCATGGTCGGTGACCACCTTCCCTCGTGCTGCCAAATGTCGCTGGTGGCAGCGCCCAAATAAACCATAGAAAGGTGGTAGCCAGAGTTAGAAGGCAAGTGCTTAATATGAAAAGGCTAGTTGGATGTATTTCCAACACCTCTAAATGCTATCTGTCTTTGCTTTGTGTTTAGTTTGTACTTGTGTTTTGTTTTGAGCAGGTGAGCCGAGGAACTGAGCGGGGACAGCCAGACCCACGGAGGCACATGGAGATGGGGACCAGTGTCACAATGGGCAGCAAAAAGAAAACAAGGAGAGGTACTATAAAAAGTGAGAGGAAGGCTTGTCTCTAAGCCAGAGGGACTCCTCCGCTTGGGCACCTACCTTCATGACTCCCTCCCCAAGATGCCAGAGACCTGGTGATGTGGGACCAGCCTCAGCCACCCAGGCCTTGGTAGTAGCCCCTGGCCGGTGGCTGCTGTGTACCGTGGGCACCGAGGTCCTCTTTCTCCACGGATGCTTCCCCCCCGTCTCCAAGCCATGAGGAGAAGGGAGAGGCGAGCGAAGCTGCTGAAGAAGCACTAGCCCACGTCTTCCCGGCCCCCATCCCGCTCCCCGCTTCTGGCAGACCAGGAACCCCTTCTCCGTGCCACCCTTCCAGATGGCAGGTCGCCGGTGGGCCGCGACGTCAGCCCTCTGCGTGTGTGTGGCCGCTGTCTCTCTCCTGTACACCGGAGGGGTGCGGGCAGACTGCTGGCTCATCGAGGGGGACAAGGGCTTCGTCTGGTTGGCCATCTGCAGCCAAAACCAGCCCCCCTACGAGTCCATCCCCCAGCAAATCAACAGCACCATTGTGGACTTGCGGCTGAATGACAACAAGATCAAGAGCGTGCAGTACGCCTCGCTCAGCCGCTTCGGCAACCTGACATACCTCAACCTGACGAAGAACGAGATCTCCTACATCGAGGATGGTGCCTTTTCAGGACAGTTCAACCTCCAGGTGCTGCAGCTGGGTTACAACCGACTGAGGAACCTCACCGAGGGCATCCTCCGGGGCCTGGGGAAGCTGGAGTACCTCTATCTCCAGGCCAACCTCATCGAGTCCGTCACCCCCAATGCCTTCTGGGAGTGCCCCAACATAGTGAACATTGACCTGTCCATGAACAGGATCCAGAGACTCGACAGCAACACTTTTCGGGGCCTAAACAAGCTCTCTGTCTGTGAACTCTACAGTAACCCCTTCTACTGCTCCTGTGAGCTCCTTGGTTTCCTGCAATGGCTGGAGGCTTTCACCAACATGACACGCACGTATGACCGGATGCAGTGCGACTCCCCACCCGACTACATGGGCTACTACTTGTTAGGCCAAGGCCGGACTGGCTACCGCAATGCTCTGAGCATGCTCTCTTCCCTTTGCACTGGTGGCTCCTACACTGTGATCCCTCGTTTTATCCCTCCCAGGTACCAGGTGACCACGGTGCCCTCTGAAAGCCCCTGCTCCGAGGAGGAGTGCTCCTCCGGCGATGGCACGACCCCACAGTTCTCCCTCTTCACGCCCATCGGTGAGACGGAGGTGCGCCCCAACATCCAGGTGAAGCACCTCAACCACAACTCGGCCGTCCTCACCGTGCAGATCCCCTACCCATTCAGCAAGATGTACATCCTCTCCCAGTTCGAAAACGGCTTCTCCTCCATGATCACCAAGCTCAGGAAGAAGGAGGAGAACATCACCGTGAGCAACCTAGTAGCACAAAGAGATTACACCTACTGTGTAGTCTCTGTCCACCAATACTCCAAGTACAACCACACCTGCGTCACCATCACACCCACCAGGCCCAACCGCAAGGAGCCGGTGCCCACCCCTTCCACTGCCACTCATTATATCATGACAATCCTGGGCTGTCTGTTTGGCATGGTGATTGTCCTGGGCGTCGTGTATTACTGTCTCCGAAAGAGGCGCCAGCAGGAGGAGAAGCACAAAAAGGCTGCTGGCAGCATGAAGAAGACCATCATTGAGCTGAAATATGGGCCAGAAATGGAGACCACCAGCATCACCCAGCTGTCCCAGGGACAGATGCTGGGCGGGGAGACGGTGACCCGCATCCCCTACCTGCCTTCTGCTGGTGAGGTCGAGCAGTACAAGCTGATTGACAGCAGCGAGACCCCCAAGGCCACCAAGGGCAACTACATGGAGGTGAGGACGGGCGAGCAGCCCGAGAGGCGAGACTGTGAGCTGTCCCTGCCGCCGGACACGCAGAGCTCCGTGGCCGAGATCTCCACCATTGCCAAGGAGGTGGACAAGGTGAACCAGATCATCAACAACTGCATCGATGCCTTGAAATCTGAGTCCACCTCTTTCCAAGGGGTGAAATCAGGGGCAGTCTCCACAGTGGAGCCTCAGCTGGTGCTCTTATCCGAGCAGATCCCCAGCAAGCACGGATTCCTTTCCCCTGTCTACAAGGAAAGCTACAACCACCCTCTCCAGCGGCACCACAGCATGGAGGCGGCCCCCAAACGCTCCAGCACTTCTTCCAGTGGCTCCATACGGAGCCCCAGGTCCTACCGCTCTGAGGGATCGGGCCACAAATCAGAAGCCAAATACATCGAGAAGACGTCCCCCACCACTGACACCATCCTCACTGTGACACCGGCTGCAGCCATCCTGCGTGCAGAGGCGGAGAAGATCCGTCAGTACAGCGAACACCGGCACTCGTACCCCGGCTCGCACCAAGGGGAGCAGCACGACAGCATGGCGGGGCGAAAGCCCTCCATCCTGGAGCCTCTGACCCGTCCTCGCCCCAGAGACCTGGCCTATTCCCAGCTCTCACCTCAATATCACAACCTGAGCTACACCTCCAGCCCAGAGTACACCTGCAAACCATCGCACAGCATCTGGGAGCGCTTCAAACTCAACCGCAAGCGGCACAAAGACGAGGAGGAGTATATGGCAGCCGGCCACGCCCTACGCAAAAAGGTCCAGTTTGCCAAAGACGAGGATCTTCACGACATCTTAGACTACTGGAAGGGCGTCTCCGCCCAGCAAAAGTCCTGAGTCCTCACACAACTCGTGACTTAACACACTAACTGGACCAAAAGAAATCTGCAGCAGCTATTTTTATTCAGACTGTCTTTGAAACAAAATAAAATTTAAAAAAAAGAATCAATAAAAATAAAAGAGAGAACAAATTATGAAAATCTATAAATATTCTATATAATATATAAAGTGAGATATTAAAACGTCCTCACATTGGTGAGACACGCACCAAATTTGAACACAAACTTTACAAAACAAAAACTGTGGAGTGAAAAAAAAGAGTTTTGTTTCATTTTGATTTTTTTTAAAAAAATAAGAAAAAAGAAAAAATTGAATATAAAAAGAAAGTGAAAGAGCGGGCAGAGAGCTGAGGTCTGGCGTTTCCCAATATTGCATTGCATGAGTCCCTATTCCGTGATTTTGTGGATTCTTTGTGAACAGTTTGTGTTCTTCCTTCCTTCCCTTCCAAAATCAACAGCAACAAAAACAGCAACAAAAAAACCAAAAAGAGACCAGAAGGAGATCCGTCCTTTGGGCTGTTTTTGCAAACGGAGTCTTCCAGTTTAGACTTTTACCCGGTTGAAGGCCCGTTCACATTTTCACTCACTGAGAGGTTTTACCACACATTGCATTGTAAACCGACGTCGTTAATTGTACAGAGAAAATTTCTATATTTGCAATGTTTGCTGTATAATGAGAAAGAGAGATGAGAAAAAAAAGAAAAAAACAATACTACATCTACTAAAAATATATATATATATCTATATTCACCTGTTTGTACCAGGTTTTAATCATGGATTTTAGAGAAAGAGATGAAGTTTGGTTTGAAAGATTTTTTTATTGGTTGGTTGGTGGTTGGTTAAAGGTATATTTTTGGAGGGCAGAGGAGTGTTTGGGTTTGATTTCTCCCAACAATTGTCTGTGACCAAGTTCTTGTCATTTCCAAGTACACTGAAAAAAAAAAAAAAGGCAAGTACCCAGAAAAGCAGAATCCCCCTCCTTCTTCCAGGTGGGAGACCATCACCTCCAGGGACAGGGAAGGGGATGAGAAGTGAAGGGCTCTTGGTTGAGCGGATGCCACCAAGCAATGGGATTTCTCCTGCAAATTAGAAGCTATTTGTCCCTCCCACTAAACAGACATGTCTGGAGAGAGGTGGCCCTTGGGGCCAAGCTGTGAGGGGTGGATTAACCCCTTACCTTGCCGGATGGGGAGTCGGTGATGGGTTAGAGCACAAACCCTCTTGCCACACTCTCCAGAGGAGAACATGACCAAGGGGTGATTTCGTTGAGGGAGAAGACACTGAGCCTTTACAGCTAACTCACATTGAGAGCTATTACAGTAGGCACAGGCCCTGGACCAGGGATCCTGCCCCTCACTCCTGGGACTCCCACTGCCCTACATCTGGCAGGTCCCCATGGATAATCCCAAATGCAGCCACAGCCTCAGGCAGGGCCTGCAGCACCTCCTGCCTGCAGCCCAGTGCTGCCCACGTTTGGCTCCCGTTTCACAGGAGTGGCTTTGGAGACGGACATCCTGGGGAGCCCCTGAACAACCCTGGGGACTCCAAGACTGGAAGGGAAGGGGATGACCCTGTGTTCATGTCTCATGTCCACCCAAGCAGCCGCGTGCCCCTCAGGCATTGCTCTCCAATGCCTGTCCAAGACCCAATAGCTTTTTGCCCCATCTGTAAAATACCCACATATGATGCCATACTCATGAAGTGAGGAGGAGGAGGGAGGCGTTCAGGCCATGAAGGCAATTCCAGGCCATGCTGGTGGCCGAAGGACACATTTTTGCCCCAATTAGCTCCAGCTGAGTTGCAAGCCCCCCATGTCTGACCCCATGACCGACGTGAAGCTGGGGCCACACAAGGGTCTGCTCCCCAGTGAGTGTGTGGGAGCACATCGAGCCAGCACAGCGAGGCAACGAGCTCCCCAAATGCAGCGCTTTGGGGCCCTGCTGCTTCCCAGGGATTCTCCCTTGCATCCTGCTCACAAGTCTCTTGGATATCCTGAGTCCTGATGGATGAGCACTAGGGCCCAGGAACAAACCGTATCCCATCCTGTTATTTCAATATTTCAAAGCAATTTTGACAGGTATTCTTGCAAAAGGTTATGTTTGTTCAGAAAGGAGCTGAGCCAGGAAGACACGGAGCAGGCTGGGAAGTGCACGAGTTCATTCCCCATGGTTATTTGTGTAGACAACAAACCATTAGCAGGGTTTCATAATAAAAGGCAGGCAATTTCCCCAGGAACATATTCACTCTGCATGAGCAAAGGCACATTCCTCCACCTCCTCCAGGTGCCCTAGATCCTGCCCGCAGCACACAGCTTCCCAGGGCTGTGTCTTGCTCCCCAGTCAGTGAGCAGGACCTGGAAAGGGGAGCTGAGGATCACCCCTGTCTTGTCCCGTGACACCGTGCCAGGCCCATCCCCAAATCTCCGCTGTGGCACCTGGACCAAAGCAAACCCTTCCCCCGACCCCACCTTCCCTGCAAACCCTGAGTGCCTCCTGGAGAAACAGGAGTTGCTCAGCAAGGATGGGTGGGGAAAAGTGTCCGGATCTCCTGTCACTGTTTCATGGGATTCCTCAGTAAGAGGCTGGGATGGTCAAAGGGGGTGACAGTTCTTGAGTTAATTTGGGCTCGGGTGCTCCATCGATGGCAGTCACTGATAGACACCGAAAGACCTTGCTCAGTCTCTCCCCCCACCGAGACCAGTTCCCACACCAGTCTGGCAATGACATCATGACCATCTCCACGGCAGGCAGGAGTGACGGCACAACCAGCAGAGCGTAACGCCTCGCTGCGGA
Source organism: Burhinus oedicnemus (assembly GCA_008921705.1). Lineage (NCBI taxonomy): Eukaryota > Metazoa > Chordata > Aves > Charadriiformes > Burhinidae > Burhinus > Burhinus oedicnemus. The sequence goes on from VFFE01007016.1 coordinate 202,230, forward strand.
GGCAGCAGCACATCAGCAGCGAGTTCATCTCTTTACCTGGGGCGAGTCATTTTGCTCCTCTCTGCCTCTGTTTCCTCCTCTGCAAAACGCTTCCTTGTGGCGTTGAGGGCGTAGGCTGGTTGGGGAGGCTCAATTAATTAATTGCCTGTCTGTGAAGCCCATTTAGCTCCTAGAATAAAAGCCGCTATAGAAATGCAAAGTTGTTAGTGGCATAAAACAGCAGGGGCAGATGAAATCAAAGCTGGCGTCTGTTTTCACACCAGCATTTCACTGGTCATAAACCAACAGAGACCGACGCAGGAAATGTGATACAGCAGCACTGGCCTTTCCAAATTAAACACTTCCCAGATGCAAACTCTCTGCACTTGGAGAAAAGGAGGGTCAGAAAATGTCCAGACCCCTCCATTTCCAAGGTACCTCCAAGGAAGGTCCCCGCGCACACGGCACCCCGTACCCCCAGAGCTGGTGGGGCCTCGCTGTGGGTCTTAGAGAGCTCCAGGTGGCTCCTCGGGTGATGATGCAGTGGCCACGCTGCCGAGCACCTTCTAGCCTCTTTGCCCTCCCTCCAAGACAGGGCACAGTCCTGGCAGCTGTGGTCTACATCCCTTGGCATGAGTTGCTACAAGACGAGCTGAGAAAGAAAGCCAGGCAAGAAAAAGGAAGAAGTCCCACTGTCCCATGCATGGACCTCCTGGGGTGGCTCTGCACAGGGACTGGTGAGCCCTGTCCATGGCATCCTTCAACCCCCCAAGGCAGTTCCTCTACAGACCCCTCTGAGGGCAGAGGGAGAATTGCACCACCTGTGACCCGTTGGGTGCTTTTCTTCTTCATTTTGTCTCCTGTTCGGCCACCAAAGCCCTCCAGCTGCTTCCGCAAAGAGAAATGCTACCTTGTCCAGCCAGGCCGTTCTTATTGCCCCCAAGCCCACCCAAAGCACTCCCTGCCAAGCAGAAAGAGGGGACACGGGAAAGACAAGTCCCAGTGAGGAGAAGGGGAGGCCAAGGCAAAGCTTTCTCCTCATTTTGCCCCACCTCAAGGGGCAACGGGGACCAGTGAACTAGGAGCCAGCAGAGAAAGCCACTGCCAGCACGGAGGATCTGCAGGTCCCCATGTCCCTCCTCCTGCCACTGGAGTGTGTGGACAAAGGGAAAAGAAAGGGCGGGAGAGGGATGGAAGGTGTGTGGCACAGAGGCGGTGGGAGCAGCTGTGCCCGGCGTGGGACAGGCAGCAGCCCCCGGAGAGGCCAGCGAAGGCATGGAAAAAAGCTGCTCCGAGAGAGAATCTTTTTTATTTTTTTTTAAGCGAGAGCAGTTGTTTCCCTGCGGCGATGAAACAGAGAAAAGGAGCAGAGGGACCCGTCGCTGCTTCTGCCCCGCACTGCTCCGAGAAATGTTCTCGCTGGCCAAAGTCGGAGGGAGCTCCTGGGAAATGCTCCTGGAGACCTTCGAAGGCAGCTGCCCATGGCTGCGCCAAGCTGCCCCATCACTGTCCTCACCTCTCCAGGATGTCTCCGATGAGTCCTGAGGGAACGAGCACCCCCGTACCGCAGGGTCCCTGGCTGCCTGCCAGGCACGGGAGGGTGGAGGGGGGTGGGAGATGCAGACCCAAACCCACCTCGGAAAGCACAGCTCAGACCTTCCTCTGTCACAAGCACCAGCGGTGGCATTGGAGGGACACCGACACAGCTCATGGGCGACACGATGGTGCCCTCCGACATGGATTTCGGGTTCCCATCGCCGCTTCCCAGCCCCTGCTCCCCCAAAACTCTTTGGGTGCTTGCATGCCCCTGTGCCTGCTCTCCCCGCTGCCAGGCTGTCACCAGCGGCCCTTGGACCCCTCACCTTACTGCTCCCTCCCAGCCCCGCTCCTGTGAGCCTGCCCACCACCTATAGGTGCCGTATGGGAATCCTCCTCCCTGAGGGCTCTGCTGTTCCCTGCAGGACAATGGTAGCCCTGGGGCCACACGTAAATGCACTCTGCTCATGCCTTTTCTGTGTCCACAGAACTGCTGTTGTTTAAACCATCTCTCTTCAAGGGCAAAACCAAGGCAGGACTGAAAATCCCCCTCTGAGCCCTCCCCCAGCATCTCAGTAAAGACTAAATCAGAGCCCACGCTGCCCACAGCTCAGTCCTCGCTCTGGCCAAGAGTCAGCAAAGGACCCTGCCACGTGTTGCAAAGTCTGCGTGACATCTAGAGCCTGGGTATTTTTTTTTAAATCCTGTAAATTAGGACAGAAACCTCTCTCCATACAGACGTGCACCATTTAAGCCCAGCGTTCCTGAGAGCCCTCACCTGCCCCGGTGCGCACACCAGTTGGGTCCAGGTGTTTCAAAACACGTCCCGTGGGAAGTGCAACGTCCACGGATAGAAACGTGGGGCGACAAAGGGTGGCAGTGGTGGCAGGCACTGCCTGGCCAGGTTCCTCCCCGAGGCAGCAGAGCACTTGTGGCAGCCCTGGAGCTGGTGGTTGCCTACTTCTTCACAGCTGATGTGTGTTGGAGGTGTCACACCTGCCCCCAGTCTGGCATTTGAGCCTCCTGCTGGCTTCAGCAGAGTCTGTCGTGAAAGCAGGTGCAGATCCCACGGGAGGGCATCTGCGAGGATGCATGGGGACCTTAAAGGAAGAAGGTGCTCCCTGTTTGCCACCCGGACCATAAGAACAGCCAGACTTGTGCTGGCTCTGCTGAAATCAAGCCAGTGGACCTGCGGTGCTTGCTGGGTGGTGGGACCTTTCCTAGGGCTGCAAGCACCACTGGAGCCATTTCTCCTCCAGCCCCATTGATGCGTATGGGTCAGCCCACGCATCCACACCCGGGAGATGCCCAGGGCCACTGCAGAGCCTGGGAACAAGCTCTAGGAGCCCAGCCAAGTCCTGCACGCGCATGGTCCCTCGCTGCCGGCGACCCCAGCTAACCCCCCCCCTCCAAACACTCCCCTTTGCCCCCCGTCTAGATCAGCCCTTCCCTGAATCAGGGCTGGGTCTTGGCGAAGCAAGAGCTCCGTTGCCCGAGACCCTCCAAACTCATCACCGTGGTGGATGTGGCTCTGCAGAAATTGGGAGCTGCAACACAAACCCCCGGCCACGCGCTCGCTGCAGCCTGGCTGCCTGTCGGGCTCTGGAGCAATAAATCACCTCGGTTGCAGGAGAAGGGGGTTACGCAAGGGTGGGGGACAGCGCGGTGGAGGTGGCCCAAGCATACAAATCCTTTGGGTGAGGAGGGGTCCGGGGGGGGACGGACCGTGGGCTGCGAAGGAGTGTGCTGCGGCGCTGCTGGACCGGACCCAAAAGCCTTGGATCGATGAGGGTGATTGAAGCCAGCACGCACTGCGTTGGGCTATTTTTAGCGCAGCCGGCAGAGCAGGAATTTGGGAGCCCAAGTCAGAATTTATTTGCATCTGTGAGTGCTCATCGGGGGGGGGGAGGACCAGCAACACGCTGCCCGGGCAGCAGCACCCTCCCTGCCCGTTTTGGGACCGGCTCACCTTGGCTTCAGCTCCTCTTCGGTGCACGCCACCTCCCTCTCCTCCGCAGCACCCTGGGGGACTGTGCCACCACCCCAAGGCTCGGAGCTGTGAGCACATGGATCCACACGGACCCAAGACAGGAATAGAGCAGAGGATAGCGAATGGGCTTCAGGGGACGACAGAGTTAATTGGGAAAAGCCCCAATCCTGCCTTAAATGTGCAGTGATGTGAACAGGTCTTGTCCTGTAGCAGCGTGGGTGCAACGCTGCCCGGCTCCCAGGTGTGGAGCTCGGAGGTGTCCCAGCCCTCTCCTCCAGCTCCTCCCTCCCCATTTACTCACCACACGTTTTCCATCGTGGGGCTCTAAGTTGGTTTTCCTGGATAGGTGTCTGGAGATGAAATTGTTCTTTAGAGAGAGATGTATAGCACTTTTCCACTCCTTCATCTCCAAACCACTGCTGCCAGCCGATGCCCCGAGGCGCTGAAGGCAGTGAAGCTGCTGGTGGCCATGGTCGGTGGTGCTGGAGAAGCCAACCCAACTCCTTGGCTTGCAGCAGTGATTTTGGCTTCATTTGAATTTACTTACCCTCCACTTTTTCACACCTCCTTTGTGTCATCTCCTCTCTTTTACCCCTCTCAGCCAGCTCACCAGCACCACCAGAAGGGTGGTAGAGATTATCCAAGTGCCACCTTGAGAGTTTTGCTCGTTCCCACCTTCCCCCTCCCCATCCCCACCCAGTATTTAATGAAGGGAAACCATCTGATCCAGAGTGAAGCCACTTCTCTGGACTCAGTTTCCTCTGTGGAAGGGATGAGAAGACACAGAAGTATCAGGGATACGGATTTTCACCACGTGGGGAGTAGCCAAGCAGGTTGCTAGTTTTTACTCTAGTTTTGCTGCCCTTTCTTTTGGTCCAAATTGGGTGTGAACGTGCTGGTTTCCCTCTTCTGCAGCTTCTCTGTCCCTGCAGAGTAACCAAAAGGGTCTGCCAAGCCTCCGAGTTTGCATGTGCCTTTTTAATAATTCAATGGGAACGTTAATGACACAGGGTGCGCTGTTGTTCCTGTATGTGCTGATCGCTCCTCACATCCCACCAACATCTGTTTTTTCAGACTCAGCTCAGCTGTCTGGAAATAGCCATTTGCTGCTCACCTTTACTTGCCTCGCCATTAAAGAGCTCATTAATGTACTCCATCCTTGCTTTCTTTGGGACTGAAAGATTTCCATTTCTGTCTTTTATCAGCTTTCTCATGGTTTATATCCTCTCCTCTCTGCACCGTGCAATGCCCTTTTCTAATGAGCTCTTCTCTCCTGGTCCATATTCTCCATTAAGCTACGCAAGTGCTGTCCCCCGTGTTGTCTTGCTCATCTCCTGGGCTCTCTTCTGGGTCTATCATACTCTTTAGTGTTTCCAGCTGTGAAAGGAAGCGATCAGCCCCACATACAACATCCAGGCTTTCCTCCCACCCCACTCGCCTTCCTTGCAGCTCCTCAGCCCTCCCATCGAGCTCTTCCCACCACAGTGTCCAGCCTCAACAGCCTCCTCCGTCCTTGCACGAGCCCCTGGCCAGCTTGCCCTCATCTGCAGGGGTGTGATGGGATGCCTCAAAGTTTGTGCGTGGTGCCTGCAGCTTGTCGCTGCTGGGGGCCTCTTAAATCTTTTTTTTTTTTCCTCTCTCTCAGCATCGCTTTTACGCAGCAGAGCTCTCCTTGGGCATCTCCTGCCCTGCAATCAAGAGCTACCCAGCCCATCCGAGCAGCAGGAGGCCTCTCTGGGTACCGCGAAAGCTCATCCGTGGTCTCTCATAAGTAAACATTGGCACTCTTCAGGCGATGCGGCTAAATTAATTAATCTCGTTCCACCACATTTGTAGCCAAGACACAAACATTCCCATTCCCTGCAGTTGGGGCTTAAAGCCTGCTTCTCCCAGACGTGCCCTCCTGCCCCACCTGGGAGTTGTGTCGCAGCAAGATTGGAGGAGCAGGAGCAGAGCAGCTGTTGGGAGTCACTCCAAGGGACTGGCAGAGCCAGCAACACCCTGGCCAAGTGGCCACGGAGCACATCAGCATGCTGTCCATCCCAAGCATCCCCGGTTCGTTCAGCTCAGTTCAGGCTGAGAAAGAGCTTACGTGCACAAAAGCTCTTGTGGTTTGGGTTTTTTTTTTTTTTTTCCCCAGCCATCTCAGGTGTTGCAATAAGAGATATTACCTCTCCATACAAACCTTGTCTCAATTATATCCTTAGATCATTCTGGCTGTAACAACACTACCACCCACTCCACAGTTCACACACATACATCTCTGCCTGGGAAATCCCGGCCAGAAACGTGGCAGCCCTGCGCGTGAGAAATCCTTCAAGCGCCGACAGCTGACAAGCCCCTGAGCTGCTCCACAGCCTCCTCCAGCCTTGCAGGGTGATCACGGCTCCTAAAAGACAGTCAAATGCAAAAACACCAGGGCTCTGGGCAAGACATGCACCAGGAGACGGGCAGCAGAGGCTGGGGAGAGCTGGCAGCCGGCGTTGCCACCCCAAACCTATTTCCGCGGTGGAGCTCACAGCCGGGAAGGAGGGTGAGCTGTGAGACATGGGCTGGTTTCTGATCTCCCACCCATCTTGTAGTTCTGGCCTGGAGACCAGACGGGAGCCGGCACAACTGTCAGGAGAGTTTGGTGCTCCTCAGCAGCAGAGATGGTGGAACCCTTCCAGACAGGACTGGGAAGCCCCAGGCTGGCTTTGGAGAACTGCCCACCCAGAAGAGCCTGTCTGTGGCTGTGAGGGACTCGACCACCCATCGCTGCTCCAGAGCTGTCAGGAGAAGGGGTGGATTCACCCACGGGGTGTGACATCTGAGCCAGTTCCGTCCTCCTCTGCAAAGCCATAGATGTACGTGGCTGGAGATTTCCAGGTGAGACAAGGCAGTTTGGCTGGCACCAGGGTACAAAGCCCTCCTTTGGACAGATTTCACCCTTTCCCAAAGAAGAAGAAACCAAAATAGCACAAGGCATTGTAGGAAGATACCAGCAAGCGGGAGGAGACAGCTTATCCAGGGAGCTAATTTAGCTGGAAGGAAAGGGAAAGGTTGCAAAACGTTCCCTTATTAAGAAAGAAAAATAAATATGCAAGAGGAAGGAGCCAGGGGTTGAAGTGCCTGTGGGGAAGTGATGCAGATGCATTTGATTTTAAGAAGCCAAAGCAGAGCTGGGGCAGATGCTGGACCCAGCACGAAGGGCTTTTCAGCCCAGGATGGAGAGGCAAAGGTTAGGATGAGGCTTGCAGAGACCTGGAAACCACGGAGGTGAGCGAATTGTAAGCGGCACCACATTTAATCTGAGCAGAATGCATGAAACTGGATAATGTAATTGGAAGGGTTATTTAAACTGAATATTCAGAGGGAGAAATAAAACATTGCAGGGAAAATAATAATACTTAGCACTTGTAATGTGCTTAGCATCTTCAAAAACTGGTCAGCCATTAACTGATTGCTCCTCTGCTAAGTCCAAAGGCTAATAAAAAGGGATGGTTCATTTAGTTATTTCACAGCTGAGCTTCTCAATAAGGCACGAGGAAGAGTCGCTGCTCTCCAACATGCTGGTAAATAAACAGTTGGAAGTATGAAAATACAACAACCTCTCAGCACTCGTCTCAGCTTCTTGCTTGGCTCCTTCCTTCCTCACTGTGAGCTTGTCCAGACCGGATCCATGACAGGGACCTCCTCTGGAGGTCTGGCTGGGGACCATGCCAGAGATGGGTCCAGGTCTCCAACAGTTCCAAAACTTGGCGTCTCCTGCCCGGAAACTGCCCCCATGCCAGTGTCTCCATGAGCGTGGCTGGGCGTGCACAGGGCAGGAGCGCTGGCGCTCATCCGTGGGTGGATGGGGTGGGTGTTTCGGGCTCAGGGAGACCCCAACTGCGCAGCCCGATTGCCTTGGCAAGCGCGGAGCCTGGAGGGAACAAAGCGGCCTTTGGAACGGCAGTAAAGATGGCGGTATTTTATGTTTGTTTTACTTAAAAAGTAAACAGTTCCTTTTGTCTTTGATGAGCAAGCGATTTCGTAAACACTGCAGAGAAAACATGACACAGTTGCACCTCGGTGATTTCCAGCCGGTTTTCTTGGCAGCGGCAGCGGAGGAGCGGAGCAGCACCCGAGCGGCTGCCCCACGCAGGCTCCCCGGTTGTCTGGGGGCGGCCGAGGGGCTGGGGGCTGCTCCCGGTCAGGTGCCAAGGGAAAGAGCCGGGAGGAGGAAACGCTCATCGGGATGGAGCCGTTCAGCCCGACACACGTCCAGCCCCAACGCGGGGGAGCAACGACCCCCTCGAACACCAGGTACTGCCAGAGGCTTCGCGTTGTGCCCCGGGTGCAGCGTCACTCACAACCAGCAGCCGCTGTGGCCGGTGTGCGATGCCCGAACCAGCCTGACCCTGCCAGCGCTGCCACCGCACGGCCCTGGGGCTGGAAACACCCGCTTCGTGTGTCGCTGCTGGTGGGAACCAACGTAGAGTTCTTTTATGCCTAATCCTGCTGGTGGGAACCAACACGTTTATGCCTAATCCAAATCCACCGTCACGGGGTCATGGTGCTGTGCAAAAACGGCTGTCAGTGCGCTCTCTGCACGTGCCCCCACCTGCCACTATTTCTCCTATGCCACCCACTTCATGATGGTTTTTTAGCCTTATCAGCTTAGATACCCACTAAAACACTGGCCTCATCACTTCAGAGACAGGGAATTGCACAGGTGCCCAGCTGCCCCCACAGAATTGCCCTATTTTTTGTGCAGTGGTGCTCCAGACCCTGCTTTGCCAGGGCACGGGTCTCCCAGAGACCCTGCTCCAGGTGTCCCAGCCCCGTGCTGGAGGGGTGTCTCCATGGGGCTACTACACAGCTGGGTCCCACCAGCCACCCCCGGACCGTGCAAGGTCTCCAGCTCACGCATGAGCTGCAGGGGCAGGAGCCAGGAGAGGGCAATGGTTCACCCACTACCTGCCCAACCCCAGCAGCAGAGAAGACCTCCTAGAAGTTGCTGGGGAGCTATTTTCTCACCTCACCGTTGGGTGATCCAAGAGGGATCCTGCTGCTTTATAGAAGAGATGCACAAATATTCAGCTCTGAAAGCGTTTGCTGAGCTAAAATACAGCCCCCGCCAGGCAGACCAGAGCCCAGGGCTGAACCCAGCTTTTCTGGGACACGTCCAGCAGCAGCAGTGCCATCATCAAAAGCCTTTGGTGGAGACAGGGCTTGAGGGATCCTACATTCCCACGCTTTTTGCCCCAGGCACTGCCTCCTGCTCTCTCAGCCGTGCTTGTGGGCTTTGGCTTTTCTTTCTCTTTCTTCAGGTCTTTCTTCTTAAGTGAAATGTTCTCCATCTCTGCTGCTAGCGCAGCCCTGTGGAGCCTGTGCTGGGAGGCTGAGTCGGGTGAGAGCAGGAGGAGGTGATCAGGGACTCCTTAAACCAGTGTTACCACTAAGCGCCCTCCCCTGAGGCAGGTTTTGCTTGAATGAGGCATACGGCTCAGGACCTGGATGATTTACAGTGCAGGATGAGCCCTCCTCATCCTCTGGGGAAGATGCTGAGCACAGGGGCAGCAGCAGCCTTGCCGGGTCGCTAACGCGTGTTTCTGACCGGCGGAAATTTGGGATGCAGCGTGCTAAGGATGCCAGGCTAACTTCTGCTAAACACTCACGTACAGCCGGGGAGCAGATATATGGGCTGTGCAAGACGCTGCCGAATTTCCTCTGCCTTTTTTTGGCATAACGAAGCCCAATGGGTGTGTATAAACAAAGCACGCATCTCTCTCGCTGGACCTCATGCATCATTTATAGCCAGCTTTTCCATGGCACAAGAAACATTTACATATGCCAGCATTAATTCCGAACGCCACTTCAAAGCCATCTCTGTCTAATGAACCCCGTGCGCTGTGCACAGCAAATTCCACCCAAAAAAATAATTAGCAACACACGCCACCAAAGCATTACAAGGGGAACGCAGCACACCACCTGCTGAAGCAAAATGAATGCCTGATTTATTTATTTTTTCCCACTTTTTAGCAACATTCAGGCGCTGACTCAAAGCTGTGCTCTGTTCTCAGCTTTGCAGGGCCCTGGGAAGTGTCGCGTTCCTGCTCTGCTTTCCAGGCTGGGGGCATGATTGATTAGGGGGGGTTTATATGTTTTTCTTAGATCATGACCGGACAGAGCTGTGCAAGACCCTGCTGATTTCTCCATGCTGGGGATGGCAGCTGGGATTTAGGGCGCAGGCAGCTCTGTGTCCCTTCCCCTGAAGGTCCCCAAGTCCCAGGCTTTTGGGATGCTGTCACGTCCTGAGAAGAGCCTCAGACTGATGGCTGGGAGCAGGACAGGATGCACCGAGTCTCACCCTGGTCTGACGTTCCCATAGACCCTTTAACCCCTGACTAGCACCAGCCTCGCTGAGAAAAAAAGAAATTGGAGATGGGATCAGGAGATGAAGGTTTTGGTGACCCTACCAGCCACGGGTGCTCCCACCCCGTGCTGGCTGTGGGCAGCCCTGCTGTGACCAGCACAGAGAACCCAGCTGGCTTTACCAAAATTATTTCTTAAACCCGCGTTAGAGCTGCACGGCCCAGCTCATGCCGGGAGGAGCAGCATGTTTTGCTCAAGGCCTGACGCGGTGGCATTGCTGTGGGAGATGCAGGTCAAGAACCACCATGGTTGAGGGACAGAGGCTGAACCTGGGAGGCGGCTGTGGACACAGAGGGACCGACCGCGCCAGGGCGGTGCTGGGATCCTGGATTCCTCCAGGTCCCGTTCTCCTCGAGTGGAAGGAAGATGCTCCGCAGGGCGCTGTTCTGGGCCCTGTGCCGCATTGCCCATGTGTCTCTCCAGTATCAAGCCATGGTATTCCAACTGTCAGTCTCCGCCTTGCCAGGATGCAAGGGGTTAAACTGTTCTTCCTATGCAAATTAGGCTTAATTAATCCTTTTCATCAGTTGCAAATATACCTTCTGAACCCTATTAAAAACATGAATATGCAAATTCAGACCTTTTTTAATACTCATTTTCAAGGACTTGGAGTCAGGCTTGATTATTCGATTCCCGTTAACAGCCTGTAAAACCTGGTGCAAAATTTAATTTCCATTTTAAGTTACCAAAAAAAAAAAAAAGAATCTGTTGGTAATTAAGCTAATTACAGTGTTACACTAAAGAGGAGACAAACAAGGAGGACAAGATCATTCATTACATTTAACACCGGTTACAGGACCTGGGGACTGTGCAAGGCCAGAGTTAACCGTGAAGCCAGGAAACAGCAGTGATGGACACGGGGGGGGTGTGGGGAGGCTGTGGCTTTTGGGTGCCTGGTGCCTTCCTCACCTTAGGAACATCTCTGCTTCAGCCCCAGGAGCCACCCTCCTCTCCTAAGGAGATAAGCGAGGAAGAGGAGTTGTAGCCAGGCTGGATGGTGTCGCAGGCGTGGTGGGGTCTCCGCACCGGGCAGCAACGAGCTTGGGGTTGGGCTTTCAGGGCAACCTGTAGGACCACCCTATCTGCCAGTGTGACTGAGGCTGAGCATTCCATGCAGGTGGGATTTCCATCCTCCCTGACCACTTCCACTGTTTTAAAAACATATGTGTGGGGTGCAGAGGGGCAGTTAGCTGAACCGGCAGCACACGGGAGGAGACAGGTCCCGCAGACGGGGGCTGTATGCAGAAGGTGTGATCCCATGCTAGCCAGAGAAGAGCAGTGACCTCCCAAAAACTGACAGCTCCCTTTGCAGAAGCAGAACCTTTGGGGATGACCCATGACAAGGCTCTATGGAGGCACCCACAGCCCACCGCTCCACACCCATAGTGGGGGGGCAAAGGGAGGTACAGGATGTGACCCCCTATATCTCGTGACCATGGTCAGCATACATTGGGAGATGCCAACCAACAGCCTACAGTGAGTGCCACCACCCAAACCTCCCTCGGGGTCACCTGTTGGGGCTGAGCAGTCAGTACTGGTGGCTCCCAGCTTGCCCATCAACCTTGTGCCTCTCAGCTCTGCCTGCGTGTAATTAAATAAAAAGTGCTGCTATAGACTGTTAATTATGGTTTACCACCACAGCGATCCCTTAAAATCAGTCATTAGCATGCCTAGGATCTATTCTGCGCTCAGTGTTCTCTAATGAGTTAGCTAAGTTAACGAGTGATTTGTCAGAGCTATAATCCTCACCTTGGGGCCGGCAGCTCAGAACGGCAGCACGCCATGGTGGGCTCCTGCTGTCTCCGATCGGGGCGAGGAATCCCCTGACCTGGCTGGAAGCACACAGGTGATGCTCTGCCTGCACAAGGCAGGAGATTTGAGCATTGACATGAAGTGCGAGGGCTACCTACAGACCTACCCAAAGACGTCCGCCATTGGCTGGATGGATCCACCCAAGACCTTGGTGCTATCTGGGGGGGCTTTTCTTGCTCCTCCTCGTCCCAGCGCGGCTGCTGGGATGAGCGGCTCCGTTCCCTGTGGGTTTGGTTCATTCCCTGCCATCACCTCCTCTCCGAGGTTGCTCCTTCCCCTCCCAGGACTCGCAGCGAGAGGAGCTGTCACTTCAGAGCATGCCACTCAAGGGCGGCTCTGCCGTGTAACAGTGGGATCGGAGCAGGAGCTGATCACGTACATGCCCAAGGGCTGGAGCGTGACTCCCAAAACAAACTGCGGGAAGACACGTGCATGCGGAGGATCTGGGAGAGCTGCGGCGGGGAGAAGGGGTGAAAGAGGGACAGGGCGATTAGCCATCACCCCATTATGTGTAAGGCTGGTCTCCCTCATGCACTCCACAGTCAATGGGGAGTGGGAGGCACCTCCAAAGCAAAGGACCTAAGTGAGGTTCACGGTCTTAATTTCTCGTGGTAGCAGTTACGGGGACAGCCTGGCAGATGAACCAGCCACCATCACCAGCAAAGCAAAGAGCCTGCAATCATACGGCCCAAACGTTAGCCAGGAGATGCTCAAGGAGAGAGGAAAGGTTCATCTGCCAAACTTCAGAGCCTTTCCCCTGCCTGGAGAACATCTTCCGTCACGTTGAGACCAGAAGTTGCCAATCACCAGAGAAAAGGAGTGTGATGATAGAAGTGATAAGGGAAATGCTCTCGCCCTCTAACCAAGCCCTGTGCCTCGCACGTCCTCCTGCACGTGCATCCTCCTGCCCTTCGACCTGTCTGGTGCATCTTGTCAACTGTATCATATTTTGGGGGGAGTCAGGGATGCAGAATTACCTTCTCAGTCCCTACAGGCAATCAACTTGCTCCCCGAACCATGAGATATGATTGCCCTTATTATTTTAGCTTGCGTAGCAGCGAGTCTTGTTAATGGTCATAAAATTATCTAGTCCTTATTTAAATCCAACAACCGTCTGTGTTTCAATGACCTCCTGATGGTCTCTGGCTTTGTTCCAGGTTGAAGAGGCATCAGAGGGACCAGGGAGGAAAAAGAGGCAGTAGGAGGATTAAAGAAAAACAACCAAAAACACAACAAGCAACAGCCAACAAAGAGAATTCAAAGTAAAACAGGGAATATTAAAGAGAGCTCAATCAGTCAGCTGGAGTTCAAAAAAACACAACCTGTCACGAAGAGAAGGAAGCAGCATCAGGTAAAATTAGCAACACTAATAAACTCATCAGCACTGGAGCCCGGGCCAGGAAACAGCACAGGGAAGACAAAGGGGCCGGGAGATGCTTGATCCCATGCTGGGGAAGCAGGAGAGAGAACCCACACGGCCTGAAAGAACTGAGTCGTGCTTCGATGGGGGTTTGGGTGGAGACCAAAGACATGGGCATCAAGGAGCTGCCTTTGTGCTCCCTAACTTACACGGCAGCGTTTTCTTTAAAGTGCATTTTCCTTCTGTTTTGTCCCTTGTATTTGCTTCGAGGGAAAACATACACAAGGAAGGCTGGATACCCCACCCTCCGTGGGTGGAAGGAGCAGGAGCACCCGCTGGGACGGCTGCTCATGGCCGGCGGCTGCAACAGTCCCTTAGTGAAGGCTTTGGCCAGTGATTTCTACGTAGCACATTTCTGAAGCAAGAATCTCCTGTTTCCTTTGGACGCCGGACCGCTCCACTGTCCTTTCAAATAACAGCTACAAGCCCCTGGAGTACCAAAAATTCTTACAATAACAATCCCCCCAAAGAGAAACAAGAAATGGAAAAACCCCAAGCAGCAGAGAACCGTTTTAATGTAACCAAGCTCCAACACAGATTCCCATCAATTTTGCAGCAAACCTGAGTCATGAAATTAAAAGTAGCATCAGCATATTTCCTATTAGCTAGGGTTCCTTTTTCAGAACAGATCATACATCCCTACCCTATTTTTCTAGACACTTGTGTCAATGCGATATCATCAGATGCCGTTCAGTCGCTCCTCTTAGCCTGAAAAAAGCTTTCCTGTTGGGAAGGACGGGATTTTAATATTTAAAAAAGACTTCGTGAAAAAGCTTTGCTGATTTTTTATTTATTTATTTATTTATTTAATATCCCTCCCCTGATCAGAGTGGGCGCGTTTTGTAGCTGTTAAATATCATGCAACTTTTAGCATCGCTGCTATTAAATCCGAACCTGCTGTCACAGCAGGCAGTGCGCGAATGTGATTTACACCAGCGCGGCGAGCCTGTTCTGTCCTCCCCAGCTACGACGCTCGCCTCGTCAAGAACACGCCGTCGTTAGCTATGGTCACCTGGCATCTGACACCGTCATTGTTTTCCCAGCGTCTTCGAACGGCTAAAAGCTATAACAGAACCAAACCTGCCCTGGCTGCGTCATCTCCCGCACCCAGCAGCATTGGCTGCCGGGGTCCGGCATTGCCTTGGTGATGTCCTAGGAAGGCTTTGCTTCTCTCCTCCGAGGCTCACTTTGACACGTCCGCCCGGCAGCCCAACTCACACCATTCTCAGCCCGCTGCTGGGGTCGGGAAATGAAAAGGGCTGGTGCTGCTTCGTGCTTCTTCGGGGCATTGGCGCGAGCAGAGGGGAGCGATGGAGAACCGACAGCAGTGCCGGTGCCGCAGCCTGGGGATGCTGTGTCCAACCCCCACCGATCGTGAGCCCTGGTGGGATGTTGCTGCCCACCTGGGCTCCCTGTAGGGCTGCATTTGGGGTCAAATCATAGAATCACAGAATGGTTTGGGTTGGAAGGGACCTTAAAGACCATCTAGTTCCAACCCCCTGCCATGGGCAGGGACACCTCCCACTAGACCAGGCTGCTCCAAGCCCCGTCCAACCTGGCTTTGAACACCTCCAGGGATGGGGCAGCCACAGCTGCTCTGGGCAACCTGGGCCAGGGTCTCACCACCCTCACAGTCAAGAATTTCTTCCTAATATCTCATCTAAATCTCCCCTCTTCCAGTTTAAAA